>JAQQZX010044123.1:0-13742 GCA_030068355.1 Notoglanidium maculatum | reverse complement strand
AGGCCATCCAGAGTTACTATGTAGTTGGAAAACTTACTTCTAGCTACATGTGGTCCTAGTACTAGTACTTCTGTCTTCACACACACAATGAAACAAGTCAGAGATAAGAAAGTTATTCCATCCCTTCACTTCAACAAACCACTCAAAGAGACCAAGTATAAAATATCAGAAAACTTATCATTCAGCACACACACCAACTTATCAGGCTCACAAACAATGACACCAACATCATCAACACAAAACATCAACTACACTATCAACTCTCTCACTCAGACATCCACACAGCATTTGTCACTCAAACCATCAAATCACTCTGCCCCTGCAAACTTCTCAAAACAATCACACCCTGACTGATGAAAGTGTCTCACACACAGAACCTGCACCATTCTCACTCAACTCCTATCCAGATTTTACTGCCATCTCAATGATTACAAAAACAGGATCAACCCCACCACCCCCAGCACCTGCAGATTCTGATAAACCTCCACCAACTCAGTCACCCACATATTCGAACACTGTCCAAACCTTCATACTCTCTGTCAGTAACTCTCCATCAACACCACAGCACTATGGACTGACCCAATGAATGTACCAAAGTACCTCAAAGCCTACAGATTTCCAAAAAGCTATCTTCACTAGAAGTCCGGGGTAACAACAACATCTGGAGTGTTTTCAGGCATAGAGTGTTTTTGGTAAACTGGGATGTTTGGATGCTGTTGCCCCCTCCCCTCCACTCTCACATATTCACTCAGGTTTGTTGACAGTGGAGTGGCTGGGCACTTTATGTCCCAGGAGGCCCTCATGTCTGTGTTACCTTTTGGCTCTCTCCTTTAGTTATGCTGTTATTAGGCGTTTTCACACAAGAGGAACTTCATAGTTCTTAGAACTGCTGGAGGAAGTAACCTCCATCATTGGGTTTTTGCACCGCAGGAACGGAGAATGATTAGTTCTTAGATTGCTGTTTTTAGAGACTATTTTTTTTAGCTCCTACTTCAGGGTATGTACTTTCCCAGCACAATGGAAACCCTGAGAGACATGTGTGTACAGTGAATGGTCCAGACATAAGTGTAGTGAGATTCTTCGAGTCGCGTGGTCTTTTTTTTTATTAGTCAGTGTGCATTAACATGATAAAACAGACAAAAACTGAAAAAAACACAAATGTGCTTAATAAAAAAGTTCACATGACAGCAAGTACTGCTTAACAGATGAGAGAAACTGAAACCTGAGGTGGAGTGGCTGGCAAAGTAAAGTGAAGCTAAAAAAAATAGGCTGCAAGAGTTTGCTTTAAACAGAAGTGTATGTGTGCTGCCTGTCTCTTTATTACTCTTGATTACTCCGACAAATCCATATGGTAGAAACTTAAACAAAGACGAAGTGCACAGCATGAGGGGCGAATACGTGACATGCCCAAAATCCTCACTAAAATCAGTGAACAAATCACCAAGATAGTCTATATGAAAAATCTTTGTGTCTTTGTATTGACCAGTTGAACAAAACAAAGTGCAACTCACAGAATGAAATCAATAAAATCACTTTAAAAAATCATCACTAGTGGCTTTTGTAATTGCCAGATAGGCCTAGTCTATATAGAAAAAGTTGGGTTCAGCCTTAAATCCATGTAAAACATTAGTTGTATAAACAACAGATCTTAACCCTAACCATAGATCTTAATTTCAGCAATAAAAATGAAAGAACAAAAACATGGATAAATGGAGAGACAGTGAAGTCCAGACTTTATTGAGTATATACAGTATGTGTTGGAGGAAATACAGTGTGATTTTTATGCCACTTACGTCTCTTCTGTGTTCCTACTGGCAGTGCGAATGGAACCAGAAAAAATGCCCTTAAAAAGGTATGTAGTTCTCAGGGGAGCTCCCAATGGGGTATTCCCTCCCAATACGTTCCTAGAACTCTTTGGTCCTAAAGCGCCTATAGCTAGCCTTGCTGAAGTTCCTGCTTGCATTCAACACACAATATGCCTTGTTCTTAACCATTACATGACAATGAGCATACCTAAAAATCAATGTTTCTCTCTCTTTCTCTCCCTCTCTCTGTTGAACTTTACATGCTACTCCTAAGATACCAGTGATCCTAACCCCTTCTGCTGTCTGAACCTGCCTGATCCATCCTGATGCCCTACGTCTGGTTGGAGTTGGAAACCACTCACTTCTGTGGGTGGCCCCATATGAACAGCCTAAAAATCAGTGAGATTACTGTGGATGGTACCACTTAGAAACTATAATGATGGCTTATGGATGTTCCTCCTTAGACAGCTTTATGACTACAATTGCTAAGAACAATTTGCACTCAAGTTTCCATCAATGAACAGTTAATAACTTCAGTTTGATACAAAAGACTTTAAGTTAAAACTCTAATGAATTCAGAAATGACTTTGATAATTATATTCACATTCTTGTTAAGATAATTGGCACTTCTTGACTCTATAGTTAGTGTACAGTTGTACAAGAATAATATCTAATGGTTACTCTATCCGGTGTAACCCAGATGAGGATGGTTCCTCTCAAGGTTTCCATGAGGACATGGTGTCTCAGGGAGTTTTTCCTCACCACCATCACCTCTGGATCATTAAGGATCAATTTTAATAAAAAATTTATATACAGTTTTCTATAAAGCTGCCTTGTGTCCATTGTTAAAAACGCTATGCAAATAAAATTGAATTGAACGTACAGTAGAGAACCGGGAGTACGGAATAGGGAATAAGCAGAAGGGAAATGGGAATACCTTGGAAGCGATTGTGTAAGGTGGAATGATGTCGATGTTCATGTCTTGGAACATTTCTCTACACTGCATTGTGATGAAGTCACCAGCCAGCGGCGACTTCACTATATATATACACACACACACACACACACACACACACACACACGCACACACACACACATACTGTATTTGACTGATTATTCCTTTGAATGAGGTTAATAATGAGGAATTTTCCATTAACTGTCCTGAGTTACTATTATGTCCTCATGGTTTTTTTTGTGTGTGAGTTCATTCTCAGTGTAGTCATTTACACAACAAAACTGAAGGAATTTCATAGAAATGGTGAGGTTAATATGTCGAAATCCAAAAACTCCTCATGGACCTTCGGGTTAGGGTTAGGTCCAGTCTCCTGCAGACTCACGCTGATTTTACACACTCAAATAAAGTTAAAATGTAGAACAAATTAAACACAGGTACATCTCACTGCAGCAAGAAATATGTTATAAATTTACATATATATATATACATATATATAAAACATTAAAATTACAATATCAAACAATTTCAATGTTTCTTATCAGTGTCTACATGTTCATTTATTTCATTCACTCACTCTCACTCTCATTGTCACTCTCACTCTCTGTTTCAGATTCACTCTCTGTATGAATTTACCTTGCTGTAGGACATACCCATCATGCACTGGGATGGCTGTGGTGTGTGTGGATCCACTGTCCTATACAAGTCCAGTGGCACGTCCATTCGCAAAACTGTGACAACTGTGTTAAGGCTGAAGATCACAGAGAAGTCTTTCTGAAACGGTGTGATGTCCTCTATATCTGCTCTCGCGGTAAGGTCATGTCCTCTATACATTCCTCTCAGTGAGGAACAACAAACTGTCCTTATTGCCTCTCATCACTAAACTGACTCACTCATGCAGTTTTCTCCTTTTGCAAGTGCCCAGCTACCTTAACGCACTTATCACCCTCTGCTGAACACCATGCTTCCTCTGAGACTCTAGCACTGCTTGAAAGGACCCACCATTTGTTATGGTAGAAGGAATATCTGCATCAAGGCTGTTTTGTGTGCAGCACCCAGGTGGTGAAGGATCTTGCTGTTTTTAAACAAATTCTAAAATCCAACATCTTCACCAAGCACTTGAAGTAGAATTTTGTTAACCTATTTTCAAAAATCATTGTCTTGTGTGTTCTTTCCATATATTATATGAGCATCCACAAGAAGATTATTAGACTGATGCTATTCTTACTCCCTGAACTAGTGAACCAGAATGAGGATGTGTTTTTCATAGAAACTACAAAGCATTTCTGGAAGTCTCTCCGGACAATGGTGGCTGCTAAATGCTGTAAATGTATGTGTAAATATACAGCATCCACTTCTTGTACACTCCAGGCAGGAGTTACCATCACACACAAAAACTGATTGACTGCTCCTGAGCTGACAGTCTGTGATTGGATACGCTGTTAGAACTGTTCCATTCTTCATGTTTTGACAGCCAAAGAACCGGCTGTTCCCCAGGAAATCTGGTTTGAAAGCAGCACCAACCATTAGCTGGTCTAGAACAAGGACTCGCGTACTTCAGGGGCTCGGAGCGGGATTATCATGACCGACTAAAACTAAAAAATACAGAGCTAGTGTAGTGTCTGTTCTGACTAATCCAATGAAGAAGAAGAAAAGGGATGATGTAGGCTGCCATAGTTGTTGGTGTGCTTGGCACAAAGCCCCTCTGACCCCTCGCCCACTCTCTCCCCAAAAAGCCCCAAACCCCTTCAGTCTTAATTACAATTAACTATTAACTATTAACCACAGCCCTACTTACAGTAAATCCTTTTTAGCAGCTTAATCTATAACTTCTGCTAAATGAGGGCACTTTCAGTTTTTGTTTATTTATTTATTTTGTTACATGTGCTGGTTTTACAAATTCGCATTGTTAGGCAAGTTTTCCTTTGGTCAGCTCTTAAGAAAAGTTTCTCCATGGTGTCTCCATGTGTCTGAAACTGTACCGTGAATACGCTGTCTTATTGGTGGATTTAAGCAGCGCTCATACTGACAGCTGAATGGCAGATTTCTCACACTGACACATACTTTGTTTTCTGCTGTGCTTGGCCGCAGCGGCACGAAATCATCCGCGTTAAGCGCCACATTATGCGTTACTGCCGATCTAACACGTCATCAAAGAATTCATTTACGATATCTATGCGCTTTTCTTTGGGAAAGCTAGTTAAACATTATACACTGATGTATGATAACAAACAGATCTACAGGATATTTAATAATACACAAATTGTATTAAAAATCGATTATTTAAAATATTTATTTAAACATTATTTCCCACCAAAAACAATCACCACACTTCTACATGAATGAGGAATTCCATCAGTTAAGTGCTTGAACTCTGTTAGGACACAGCGCCCCTACCCACTGTCCCACTGCTCTCCGGCCCCTCCCCCCCACGCAGCTGACAGTGGTATGCTCCACCCCTGAGCCGTGCAGTGACCGCGGGCAATACCACTGAGCTCACAGGGGAGAGAAAAGTTTCAACTCTCATGCTTGCCTTAGTTTTCCGTGTTACGGAAAACATGGGCATGGGAGAGATCTAAACGGACACGCACGCGGACAGGACGAGCGGAGAGCAGGTCGTTTCCACGGTACGGTAAAGGTGAGTAGAATGTATTCGGTTCCGCTTCGTTAATAATTTCGGAACAACCGGGTGTAGCCTTGTGTACATTTACTGACCTGTCTGGGAGTGCTAACGGGCACGAGCGCCAAAACGTCTACCGCTCGCGAGCGCGCGCATGAAAGCAACAGTTATTTATAGCAAGTCGTGAGCGGGCGCCTATGGTCAGAAATACAATGAAGCGGTGTGTGTGTGTGTGTGTGCGTGTGTGTGTGTTCGTGTGTGTGTGTTCGTGTGTGTGTGCGTGTGTGTGTGTGTGCGCGTGTGTGTGCGTCGCGAAGCCGTCATGTGGTCCTGTCACGCAGCTCAAATCACACACACACACACATCCATTCACATTTTCCACTCAAACAACTAGAGATATTTCCTCTTATAACATTACAATAAGGGTTTCTTTTTTATAATAGTATTTCTCATGAAATAATACGTAGATTGTAAATGTAAATGTATTATCATCCCAAAACAAAAACAATGAGTTTGACAGGCTTTACACATACAGATGTTTTTTATAAAATTATCCCACTTTTCAACTTTTATTCTTCATTACCCTTTACCATTTTATGATCAGTAACCTTTAAACTTAAAGTTAAACTTTCTTTTCCAGGATCATCTTTGTTTCTGTGTTATTATTTTATGATCATTTTATTATTATTAATTTATAAAGTTAGTTCCACTCCACTAATCTGAAACTGGTCAAGGGTGTTATAAGAGTGCTGATGTTTATGGTATGTACAAAGTGAATTTGCAACTTGTAGTTCTCCACCTACAACCATTAAGATCCACAGAAACACCCCTCAACCTGCAATTTCACTTCACCGACTTGGGATAGTCCTCTCCACTCCCAGTGAGGTCAGATCATCGCAGCTGCTCACACTGTGCACAGCGTAATGTCCCACAAGGGGTGGTCTTCCTCGCTGTTATGTCGTTCTGTGCATCAAACCATGCAAAGAAGTTATTAAATGCATCTGGTAGGGAGGCATCACTGTCACAAGCGGGTGTAGTTGTCCTGTAGTCAGTGATGGCCTGGATGCCCTGCCACATGCACCGCGTTTCGCCGCTGTCCTGAAAGTGGCTGTGGATTCTCTGGCTGTGTGCGCGCTTTTCTGCTCTGATTGCCCGGGACAGTTTGGCTCTCGCTGTTCTTAGGGCCGCCTTGTCACCTGCTCTGAAGGTGGAGTCATGAGTCCTCAGCACCTCACGCACCTCTGCAGTCATCCACAGCTTCTGGTTGGAGTGTGTAATGATGGTCTTCGAGACAGTCATCATGTGTCAGGAAGAAACCTTGAGAGGAACCAGATTCAAAGAAAATCCATCCTCACAGGACACCAGCTAGTGCAGTTATAAATGATTTCTCCTCTGTAACTGTACTATAGAGTCAAACAGGGCTGTGTGTTGACAGGAACTTGAGTAAGAGCATCAGAGTCATTCCTGGTTTGATTAGAGTTTTAGCTTTAAGTCTTAAGCTTATTATCTGCTGTATAATGATTAGGACTAGAGTGTACACTGTGTTTAGCAAGTGGAGTTTTAGGGTAACTTATAAAGAGCATCCCCAGGCATCTTTAGGGTGTCTGTGTGATTCCATCCTCTGCAGCCTTGTGGCTGACTTTAGGCTGTCCACACGGGCCATCCTCAGCAGCAGCGAGCGATTTTCAGGTGAAGGAGTTTTCAAGCAGAAGTAGAGCATCAGAATGGAACAGGCAGGTCTGGAAGGCAGAGTCAGGATCTGTGGTGGACCTTTTGTCATTGTCTGATTCTGCTTTCTGGTTGGCTTTTTCAGGAAAAGGGGTGGAGCAGCATGGCTACCTCCGTCAAGGTGGCAGTGCGAGTCAGACCCTTCAACTCCCGAGAGACAAGCCAAGATGCCAAATGTGTAATACACATGCAGGGAAATACAACATGTGAGTATACACACGCACACATAAAACAAACACACATGTACATACACACACATGGCCTTTAATCTGTTTGCTAAAATTCTCATGTGTTAAATTTAATTCGAACAAAAACAGTTTTAATTCATCTTACCTTCTGAATCTTGATGTTCTAAGTAATGATCTTTTCTCTCAGGCATCAGCAACCCAAAACAACTGACACACACCACCAGGAGCTTCACCTTTGACTACTCCTATTGGTCACACACTACAGTAAGCTCTGTTCCAATAGGTCACACTCTACAGTAAGCTCTGTGTGTGTATGTGTGTGTGAATGTGTGTGTGTGTGTGTGTGAGCAGGAGGATGACCCTGCGTTTATTTCCCAGAAGCAAGTGTATTTGGATATCGGAGAGCAGATGTTACTGCATGCATTTGAAGGGTATAATGTGTGTATTTTTGCTTATGGACAAACTGGAGCAGGAAAGTCCTACACCATGATGGGAAAACCAGCGCCTGAAGAGCAGGGCATCATACCACAGGTAGCACACGCACGCACACACATATAAACACACAGGTATACACACACACACACACACACACACATAAACACACAGGTATACACACACAAACACAGGTATACACACACACACACACACACAAACACACACACACATAAACACACAGGTATACACACACACACATAAACACACACACACAAACACACAGGTATACACACACAAACACACAGGTATACACACACACACACAGATACACACACACACACACACACACACACACAAACACACAGGTATACACACACACACACACACAAACACACAGGTATACACACACAAACACACAGGTACACACACACATATAAACACACAGGTATACACACATACACACACACAAACACACAGGTATACACACACACACACACACACACACACACACACACACACACAAACAGAGCAGGGCATCATACCACAGGTAGCACACACATATAAACACACAGGTATACACACACACACACATATAAACACACAGGTATACACACACACACACAAACATAAACAGAGCAGGGCATCATACCACAGGTAGCACACACATGCACACACATATAAACACACAGGTATACACACACACACACACACACACACACATACACACACACACACAAACACACAGGTATACACACACAAGCACGCAAACACACACACAAACATACGTATAAACACAAAACACACACACACACACACATATATATATATATACATACACACAATTACACAAGCACAGATATGAGCAATAATAATAATAATAATAATAATAATAATAATGTTCATTTTGTGAAATCTTTAGTTAATATAAAATGGCCGTTATGTGTGCAGTGTGTTTCAGTGTTCAGTGGCTGAATATAAACACATTAATGAGAATAACTAAGATAAAATTAAATAATCTAGTTCAGTTTCCTGTGAGTGGTGTTTATATCACCAACAGTCATTAGAGGAAATATTAAAGTAATGTTCAATCCTGGTTAATGATTATAATAGGATGACAGTGTGTGTGTGTGTGTGTGTGTGTGTGTGTGTGTGTGTGTGTGTGTGTGTGTGTGTGTGTGTGAATTCTGTGGCCTGCAGATGTGTGAAGATCTATTTAATCGCACCACAAAGAATACAGATCCTGATCTGTCATACTCAGTGGAGGTAAGCACACACACACACACACACACACACACACACACACACCTAATTATCTAGCGCCCTAAGCATCCTGTTATGCATTTTGTGTGTTTGTGTGTGTTTTTGTCAGGTCTCCTACATGGAGATTTACTGTGAGCGTGTGTGTGATCTGCTAAGCCCCGTGTGTGTTGTTGGACTGCGTGTGCGTGAACATCCCATCCTCGGACCATACGTGGAGGATCTGACCACACATGCTGTGTCCAACTACAGGGACATCACCGAGCTGATGGAGTATGGGAACAGAGCACGGTAACACACACATTTTTCATTTCTAAATATTTACATGAATAATTTCGTTGTTAATTTTTAAGTCCAGTTCTTTTCCACGCAGTACTGAAATCATAACAAATATTACACACTGTGTTTTAGACACACTGAGGACTATATGCCTATTTGTGTGTGTGTGTGTGTGTGTGTGTGTGTAGTATGGTGGCTGCAACGAACATGAATGAAGCAAGCAGTCGCTCTCACGCTGTATTTACACTCATCTTCAGTCAGCATCGTCGAGACGTCATCACCAACCTCACCACTGAGAAGGTGTGTGTGTGTGTGTGTGTGTGTGTGTGTGTGTGTGTGTGTGTGTGTGTGTGTGTGTGCTCTGAGGGCTGATATATAGCATCTCTCTTTCCATGTCTCAAAATTCAAATTCAAAGTTGCTTTACTGGCATGACAGATATTAACATTTCTATAGCCAAACCTTGGATACACACTTTAAGGAACAAATCAGAAAATAACTATCTAAATAAATAATTCCACTACCACTGACAGCTCTGATGACACTGAAATTAACATTGCTGACAGCAGAAATAGTGTTGGTGTTGGGCCTGATTTTCTACAGGTGTTAGCATTAGCACTAGCAGTGACTCTGGCCTCAGTCACTACAGTGTCACGATCAGCAGCAGAAGAACCCACACAGCTTGGGCACAAGCACACCAACACTGAGATACTCCACCAAAGTGGAGGGCACTATGGTTGACGAGGAAACAAGTGGAAAAATCAAGATGAACAAAGTTGAAATGACAACAAAAGTAAAAAACTACATGGAGTCAGAGAAGGTTGTAATGCCAGAGAGTAAAGGTCCAGAGTGTAGTACAGGCAGAGAACACATCACACCCATGGAGGATGGAGAGATCAGCTCAGATAAGCCAAGCTTTTCTGACACTGCACAGCTGGAGGACCTGAACACCACAGCACAGATCAACCACTTCCTACAACTTACTAAAGGTCAAAGAAATGTCTAACTCTCGAGTTATTTCCTGGGTAAAGCAAAGTTTGTCACATCAGCACAACATGTTTATTTTTCTGTCTCTTCTCCATGGGACAGTTTCAGCTCAGCACCACAGACCGTGTCTTTTGCTCAAAGTTGTGTGATGGTTTTTGTTGTGAAACGGCAGCTTTGAGTTAGAAAATGGGAAAGTTAGAAATGTGAAAGTAAGCAAGATTAGCAGAAACAGAAACCTTCTTAGCAGCCTCCTCCAGTCTCCCATGTCTGTCTGTCTCTTTTTTGTATTTTTCATACACACATGTACACACACACACACTCACAGGTGGACACTCCAATCACAAGTAAATGGACACACACCGGCTACCATATCGAGATGCGAGACCTTTTCCTGCAAAGGTTACCCCGGGAAATACCCGCAACACGCGCTACATAACCTTGGGCTCTCAAACCTGTCAAAATGTGGACGGGTTCTCAAAAGGCACCAAGGCAGAACTGGCTCTGCACAGGCACCAGCACTGTCCTGGTGGAAAAGAGCTCTTGGGTTTTCAGTGCTTACTTACAGTGCTTATACTGCAGTGTGTTTTCATTACTTTTTAAGATGTTCCCAAAATTTAAGAGGTCTCTTTTGTAAAGGTATAATAGATGGGAATCAGCCTGATTCTTCCCTGCATGCATCGGATGGTGTTTTTCTTTGAACCTTTAAGATATTTCTACAGAACTCTGCATGGAGGGACTCTGTGGAACGTTTGTCCCATCTAGTGTAGTCGTGTGTACTGAGTGGACCCCAAACCTCACATCTGTACAGTGTGATAAGTGTAGTTTTAGTGACTGTATGTGATAGTTGTAGTGTAGCGAGGCCTTTAGAGCGGTGTTTCCTGCAGTAAACAGCCTGTTTTCCTGAGATCTGGCCTTTTCTTGGAAGGTAGCAGTTTTGGTTTTGGCCAGATTGAATGTCAGGGTGCAGTTCTGGCACTCTGTTAGTGTACTGAGTACTGTTCTAGCAGGTCCAGGTGCTGCTGTAAGCCGTGTCAAGTAGAGAACAGCAGCAGCAGGTCATCTGCATAGAGCAGAAATTTGACTTCCGTATTGTTTAGGGTGAGTCCAGGGGCTGCAGATTGCTCCAGTAATGCCTCTAACTCACTGATATAATTATTGAAGCTGCCACCCTGTCTCACCCCTTGTCCCTTAGTATTCTGTGCTTTTGTTGCTAAATAGAAAGATGTGGTTAGTTAAAAGTTACATTACTTTACCATGATTTCTGTAAACACAACCTCACGGCCTTTGGCATCAACCCCAGCGCTTGGCAGTCGGATGCCTCAGACAGGAGCCCTGGA
The DNA here is from genome assembly GCA_030068355.1 of Notoglanidium maculatum. NCBI lineage: Eukaryota > Metazoa > Chordata > Actinopteri > Siluriformes > Auchenoglanididae > Notoglanidium > Notoglanidium maculatum. Next base: position 2,156 of record JAQQZX010044123.1, on the reverse strand, counting down.
AGCTTGAGGTGATGAAGGGCCCCTGCGACAAGAGATTCACACTGAGGCAGCAAGCTGACAAAAAGAGAGCCCACAGGAAGTCTCACTTCCAAGATGTTGGCACTCCCTCATACCAGTCCACTATGGGCACGTATGCATTATTCGTCGGGATTCAAAGCTGGATGTGATGATGAGATAAATTTAATATTGTCATATACTTTACCCCTTACACCACTTTTTAAAACTTGGCATGATAATCCCATGTGCAAAATAGAGTTAATTATGTTTTTTGTTTAATCAACAAAGCATGGAATTATTTTTCACTCTGATTTTTGTTGAATCTGCTAGTTGATTAGGGTGTGTATGGTCTAACTCAGGACACTGTATTCAGTAAGGAAGGCCTGTATCTTCTGGACACTGATGATACAGCAAAACCCTCTACAGATTGCTGCTCACACAGATGCCCTCGTAGTTGTTGGGGTCTAATTTCTCTCTATTCTTACAAATTGGGTTAATAAGCCCCCGGTTCCAGAGGTGAGGAAAGCAGCCAGCTTGGAGAGTCAGGTTGAAGAGTTTTAATAAGGTGCTTTGCAGATCAGGGGCGCTGTTGTTCAATATCTCTTACCTGATGCTAAGTTTTGGAGAATGCAAGTTAATTCTTTAAAGATAATATTGTGATCAGGTGGGTTTTGGTTATTTTTGAAAGTTGACTCAAGAAGCTTTTTCTTCTGTATGTTTTTGGTTGCAAGTGAGATCTTTTTGTGGAAATTATTTTTAAGGGTAAATTAAATGGGGTAAATTTTTAAGGGTAGATTAAATTTGCCATGTCTCTCCATTCTGTATGTAAAGGTTCTGGTTTTGTCCTGTGTTGGTATTGTTTCACTTTTCCCAAAACTGCCAAATAGAATTTTCCATGTAATTTAATCTCTCTCTCTCTCTCTCTCTCTCTCTCTCTCTCTCTCTCTCTCTCTGTCTCTTTCAATCTCTGTGTGAATGTGTGTGTCTCTCTCTCTCAAAATCTCTCTGTCTGTCTAAATCTCTAGGTCAGTAAGATCAGTCTGGTTGACTTGGCCGGCAGTGAACGAGCCACTTCATCTGGAGCAAAGGGCATAAGGTTAAAGGTCAGAGGACAAAATGGCATAAAAACAAATTATCATCTGAATTATTGGCTGTGTTCTGAATGCTAGCATTGAACAAAAGTGTAAGAACCTTAGCTACTGATGAAGTGTAGTTTGTAATAGACCTGTAGTGGCAAGTAAACAGTAAGTCATGTTTTGTGTGTGTTTTAGGAAGGAGCCAACATTAATAAATCTCTCACTACACTGGGGAAGGTCATATCTGCACTGTGTGACATGGTGAGATATCACACACTCACCTACATACATACAGCACACACACACACACACACACACACACACACACACACATATATATATAGAGAGAGAGAGAGAGAGAGAGAGAGAGAGAGATTCTCAGATTTTTCCACAAAGTTGTTCAGCGCCAAACTTTACTTTGAGTGTTTTACTTCAGCTGTGTGTGTGTGTGTGTGTGTGTGTGTGTGTGTGTGTGCAGCAACACAGCAAAAAAAAGAAATCAGGCTACATCCCGTACAGAGACTCGGTCCTCACATGGTTACTGAAGGATAACCTCGGTGAGCGAGCAGTGTGGGTGTGTTTTACAACATTATCTATGCAATTGTGTATGTGTGTTTTACAAATGTGTGTGTGGGTTACAGGTGGTAACTCACGCACTGTTATGATTGCTGCTCTCAGCCCTGCAGATATCAACTATGAAGAAACGCTCAGTACTCTACGGTACACACAAACACATATACACACACCCGTACAAATACACACATTCAGCTATAAAACACACACAGAAAATGTTACTTAGGTCACACTTCTTTTTATTCCAATACTTACATGGAGTGTCTTTAGTCAAACCCTCTCAATAGTGTGTGTGTGTCTGTGTGTGTGTGTGTGTGTGTGCATGTGCGTGTGTGTGTAGGTATGCTGACCGCGCAAAACACATTCGCTGTAATGCCGTGATCAATGAAGATCCAAACGCGCGGTTAATCAGAGAACTGAAGGAGGAAGTGAACCATCTCCGAGAGCTACTTCTAGCACAGGGACGTAGTCAGCTAATCACTGGTACACACACACACACACATATATATA
>JAQQZX010044112.1:0-13742 GCA_030068355.1 Notoglanidium maculatum | reverse complement strand
TTTGTGAAGCTGCTTTGAGACAATGTCTGTTGTTAAAAGCGCTATACAAATAAAATTGAATTGAATTGAATTAATAATATAATTATATACTAATTACAGTAAGTGAAAGCATTCTCAGTGTTGGCAATATAGCTAATAATTTCTAATTATATTATTATAAGAAGATTCAACCTATTTAAATCTAATTGTTACTAATTTTAGATAATTTATTGTGTGAAATTGTAGAATACCATTAGCAATTATGGTAAATAAATGCTTGACAATTAGTAAAATATCTAAAAATGTTAATAGATAATAGGCTGTAAATTTAAATAAATGTCATGTATTAGATGAATATAAATCGAAAAATTATTTGGAAGTAAAAAGATTATTAGTTTATTTACTCTCATTGCATGAACACAAAAAGTCACATAGCTTAAAAATTAATACAATGCCAATAAATATTACACAACAAATTAAGAGAAAAGACTCATGTACAAAGACATAAGTAGTACACCCAGACTACACTGGACTTCAGATAATAGATTTCTTAACTTTGCAAAAAAAAAAAACTTAAATTAGTTCACTTGTTCACTAACCACCTAAAACTAGTATTTGGTCTAATATTTTATGGGACTGAAAATGTCCCAACCCTTTGCAGATAGAGGAAAGCCTGAAAAAAATGTCCAAAAGTGCAAAAGTTTATAGCAATACAAAATACATAACAGTAAAAGAGATAGTCAGAAAATGCATCCTGAAAAGTGGAAAATAATATATAGGGCAGGTAATTGAACAGCAGCTTTATCTGAAGAACAATGACAATAATAAATGCTCTTTTCTTCATGTTGTTCTCTTGCTTTCTTCTCCTGTCCCCTGGATTACTGCGTTTTAACACCTTGAGGATGGAAAAGCTGAAAAACGTCTCCATGCAGACAACCAGGATGAGAATCAATAGCAGAAGCTGAGGGTTAAAAAAGATGAAGTTGATCACACACATCACCAGTGTCATCATCCACATCAAAACCAGGCACATGAGCTTGTACTGCATCACTCTGTACTTCAGGTAAGAGACAGGATGAACCACAGCCACATAGCGCTCAAAACACAAGCCGCACTGAAACAGTGGATAACCGCTTAGATATATATTATATAAGAAAAAAACTCCTTTATTGCTGAATGAGATGCTTGAAGAAACTAACATCATGAGGAATGAAACTAAGATAAGAAGGATGCTAAACATGTCTGTGCAAAGAATGTTAAATATGAACAGTTCTGTTTCCAAGGCAGAATTTCTGATTAAGATCCAGAGAGCCCAAGGCACCGTGGGTACCGACAGGATGATATCGAGTATCCCCATTGCCACCATAAGCCATGTCCATATGGAGGGCTGACACTCAGGTGTGGCACCAGTGGTGTTGGAAAGTGTGGAGTTGATGACTATCATTTCTGCAAATAAATATTTTGGAAGTCAACTTGGACTGGAGAAGAATTATTAAAAGAGAGTGACAATTACAATCAGTACATTTGGTAAAGAATATAGATATGAACCTATAATATACATATATTTCTCATTTAGATTCACTATAAGGATGTACTATATAAACATACCCTGACATAACAACCAGATCCATCCGGTTATTTTGGAGCACTACATGTGCTGCCATATACATTTGAATTTGATTAAGTGATGTTGGCATGCGTGGTCCCACCGAGGTATAAATTGTAACAAATTCGATTTCACTTTGATATACAATTTAAATATAAATCATGAGAAAATATAAGATAGCACAAAATTCAACTCAAAATCAAAGCAACAAATATCACTCTATAATCCTTTAGGTCAGAGGTGGTCAGACATTTAAAATCAACTTATTATTAACTTTTTATATAATTAACTTTTTATGTATTCATTTATCTGTTTATTTTTTCATTCATTATTTATAATGTAATAGATTAAAAAAGTAAAATAAAATAGCCGTAACGTACCTGTGGAAATCAGGCTCATCCTGCAGAAAGATTGAATGTGGGCTTGTGTAAGTAATGTGAAATTAATTTTATTTGCTCTGTACGCATCACTGCTGTGGGCCGTGACACATGGCATAAAAATAACCAACGTACTGTAGTTTATCTTTGTGACTATGTTTTTCTAACAGCCTTTTTTCTTTCCACAGACCGGCGGAGCCAGTAAACCCAAACGCAAACTAAGGCGGGTAATTCATCAAAGACTTGAGCATTTAAACAAAACATGGGACTGCAAAAAGGAAAGTAAACTGGCAAGGCAATGTCATTTCGAGAGCATAGCATGAATCAGGCGAGGAAACACGTGGCGTCTGTAAATAACATCTATTTACTTTCATGCACTTTCAGTTCAACATGAAGTCTGTTATAGAGACAAAAACCCCATGCAGACCAAAGAGTCCTCAAATAGATCAAAGAAGGAGAAAATAACAATATTCACATGAGGTTTTAAGGTTTAAATAGAGAGCTTAAATTTGAGACTAACTAGAGCTGTTTATTATAGACAAATAAGTATATCAGTCAACCACATTTTAAAGAACAACTGAAGGACAGAAGATAGCAGGTCATTAGGGTAAAAAGAACAAAATAATTTTTCATGCAACAAAAGCTTGTAAAAATAAAACAGGTGAAAAAGCAGAGTGGAAGAAAAGCTTCATTTCCACCATAAAGGAATTACCTTTATACATTCCCCTCCCAAAGTATTGGAACAGTGACACAGTTGTGCGTCTGTACACCACCACCACGGGTTAAAAAAGAAGCCACAAAGTAAAGTCAATCCACTGGTTTATGACAGGATTTAGATCTGAGGTCTGACCGGGTCATTCCAAAATGCTGATCATCTCCTCCTTCTTCTGAAGTAATTCCTATGTTGACTTTAGGTTACCATTGTTATACTGGAAGGTGAAATATGTCTTCATCTTCAGCTATGTAACAGATTCCTGTTGGATTTGTGTGATTTTTGATTTGCCCTACCTTGACTAGAGCCCCAGTCCCAGCTGAAGAGAAGCAGCCCCATACCGTGATGCTGCCAACGCCATGACTTATGATGTTCTTTGGGCGACAAGCTGTCTTGACATAATATTTTTTTACTATTATGCCCACAATGTCTACCTTGGTGTCATCAGACCTTAACAAATTCTGTCATATGGTTTGGGGTGATTGTGTGTATGTTTAAGCAAAATATACATGAGCTTGGATAGTTCATTTTTTTCATCATTCATGAGCAAGGGCTTCCAGACACGTGAAGAATATGAGAGATTATTGTCACATGCCGGGGTGCGTGGGTCTCCTGGCAGCCACCCTGATGTTGGAGGGACACCCTGTTCTTGTACTACGACTAGGTGTTGATGTAGTTGTACCTGTTAACACTACTAACACTACTTGATGATGGAATTCACAGTGTTCCATGTTAGCATCTAATGTTTTGGAAGTTCTTTTGGAAATTCTGTACCTTGTGACCATGAGATTCTGTAGATGCTTTGTAAACTCCTTGTGGAGTTGATGACTGGTGTGTGATAATTATAGAAAATTCACTTGGATTCTGGTGGTTGCTGTATCACATTAAAGATGGAAAAACAGCTGACATCATTTATCTTGTTTAAAAATGTTACATCAGAAAAACTGTAAAATTTTACTATAAACTATAAATTTTATATATCCGATGTATATGGGCTTTCCTCCTACTGACACTTATAATTTCTTAAATGATACATAAAATAGCCTGTTTTTCCCACACATTATACACTTATCAACATGAGTCTGAAAAAATACATTCCAGTGCATGATGTGTGCCATGTAAGTTTATTGATGCATGTAAACAGTTAAAGAAAGGATAAATATGTGACAAGAATCTTAAGTAGCTTATGATTATAGTCTTTCTATAATAACACACTGGTTCATACAATAAAACAAAATATCATGAAATAAATTAAAATGAGTATTTTACCTAGATAAGTATTTTACCTAGAATTAGAGAGCAGGGAAATTTACCAAACTGACTGGGCACAGCACACAAAAAACACAAATATGTATATATATAACTGGTTCAGAAATATACCAAACTAAGAAAAAAGTTTTTAAACAGAAAATATAACAGTAGTGTTTGCATACAGGTTCATACATTTTATTTCATAATTTCTGCATTTGTACACTATTAGACACAATGGTGATATGAGGGATTTTATTTTTTATTGTCAAGCATTTATAACTTCTTAAAGAGGTTCTATTAGGAAATTGCTCTGTTAAGGAGACACTGAAATCTTTAGAGTTTTCTCCAGAGAGACAAAGAAGGTTCGGAGTGGAGTAAAAGCTCATTCTAATAAATGAAATGCAACAACATTGTCCTTATCTATTCCAATCCATAGGAATTCTCATCAGATCAGGCCTTTTGATTCCTTCACCTACGCACTACATGCATAAGAATCCAGAAAGTTGCAATCTGATTTAAACCACTGGATGCTGACACAGTTTATGTAGAGACAAATTTGGGCACATTATTGACAGATTTGGAAAACAATACAGTATTTACACACATTTATAATTTGTTTCAGTGTTTTGTTTGAAATGGAGAAAAAGGTTTTGATTTTTTTGCCAATTTATTACATTTTTGTAAGATTTCAGAAGTGTTATATTTGTAGCTTTACCTGTTGAATAAGTTATCGATCTTTCTGCTAACATCCTGAAAACATCATACACCGTATTCCGTTGTGTTTACTGATAAAATGAGTCGTGCTCGGTTATTTGCATGGTGAGTTTTTAAGGCCTGGCCATTGAAGTTTTCCTGTTCGGTGTAGGAAAATCAGAGGCTGCAGAAAACTTCCCATCAAACAGCAGGAAATGGCAAAGGGCTGGTACACACACGTGAGCGTGTAAAGATCCATCTGAAGCCTTAATCTTGGCATAATGACAAGAGGGACATAGTTTAACATAGCATTGGCCTGAATGATTACCACCGTCTTGTACGCCCTCTTTTTCTTCAGGTTCATTTCTTTCTCCTTCTTCCCTCCTCCTGCTCCCGGACTCGGCTGTCTCAGGACCCTGAGGATGCGCAAACTGCAGAACAAGTTGACTGACACCACAAACGTGAAGAGGCCTACAACTGGGTTAATCGTTGGATTTGTAAAAATTAACCAGATGAAGAGAGCAGTGAAGAACCAGCCAACAATTAGGAAAATCACTCTGCACTTGAGGGGATTATGTCTGAAGAAGAACGTGGGGTGAACCACTGCGACGTAGCGCTCCAAGCACATCCCACACTGGAACAGAGAACGGCCGAAGAAGCTGAGACCATAAACGCACCAGTTGTATTCGTAAATGCATGTTATTTTCAACAGGACATAGTTGAGCAACAGGACTTGTGAAAGGAGGCAGTAAATGATCTCCAACATGCCCAAATTAATAGTGAAGATCTCCTGCACCGCCTGGTTCCTCCAGTCCTTCAGGATTAGAGCTAGCACCCAGATATTGGTGAACAAACCCAACAAAGTGTTAAACATTTCAGACACCAGGAACATAAAGAGCGTTGGCCAGCACTGGTACCACCGCAGACCGCCGTTATCGGCCGATGTGGAGGAATTAAAGCTGAAATTAAATGCTCCAAAATCCATGAGGTTTTCCTTAAAGTCCGTTCTGCTGAAATGAGAGAAAAATGGTCATGCAGAGCTTCTTCTGCCAAGGGTTTGGAAATAAATAGTAATCATTTGAATCCTTGGTGGAAAAACATTTTCTATTCAAATGAACTATTTGAATAGTTTGGCTAGAACTTCATGTCCTGCAAGCTGTTGTTTTGATAAGCAATTATATGAATAGCAATTTTTTTCTCTTTTTTAAATTTATTTATTTTAAGTTATCTCTTGTTTGTTTGTTCAATACCAATACTTGTACAAGTGGTATTTCCTGTTGTTGTTGTTGTTGTTGTTTTATTTTACCTTTATTTGACCAGGAAGTCCCATTAAGATCAAAATCTCTTTTCCAAGATGGACCTGGCCAAGAAAGCAGCCTTACAAACCCACAGCATGACATTATAGTGACATTACAGTCCTGCTGTTCCTGATACAGTTGTTATACTGTGTTTGTTATTTACTTATTAGCATGAGGAGTAGAGGTAACAAATATTTATTGATGGAAAATGCATGTGAGGTAATAAAGTGCAAAACAAAATGCAATAAATAATAATCAGAGTTGATCAGTTTATTAAAATGGAAGATTTATTTAAACCATTTTATTTTGAGGATCACTAGAAATCAATTAAATGGCAAGTTTGGAAAAGTGAAATAAAATAAAAATGATTAGAACTCGAGTTTATTCCCCGTCATAAGTTAGAATTTTTATAGAAGTTTATTATGAAATTGTATTTGAAACCTTTCACACAAATTCAAGCCATGAATCCAATTTAAATCAGTCACAAAACTTCAGAGCTAATTCAATTAAATGTATAAAATCAAATGTACAGAGATTTGTACTTTCTAACTGTGGGTTGTAGTGCCAGACTTCTCATCAGGATCTCCACACATGTGACCGTCATTCAGGTGAATATTTCTATAATAATCTGTTGCTAATAACTGGATGAACAGGAAATCAATCAAACGAATGTAGAGGGTTCACAGAATGTAAAGCCCAACAGGAAGTTAGGATGAAAGTGTAAACTACAGTATATTCATCATTTCACCTCTGCAATAGTGCTAGAAGTGATAGAATTAATTAATAGAAAATATCCATTAACATCAAATCAGCAATCTTTGTGCTGCTAACTTCACACAAAAAAATCTTTTAACTCTTACAGAATGGGAATGCAGACAAAATCTCTTTAAAATAAATAAATAAATAATAATTAAATAATAAAGATAATCATTTCTATTTTCAGCAAGAAAAACAAATCGCCATTTTATTTGTTAAAAAGGGAAAAAAAATCTGGAAAGTGAAATGATTATTCTATCATTGACACAATGTAAACATTAATAAAAGGTTAAAAAAATTGAACAGCATTAGCAAATATTCGTTGTGTGCGTTCATCCATGGAGCTGTCGGGATTTGGAGGAGAAACCGGTGCACGAGGTAGACTGCTTACGTCAGCTTTCTCCGTGTCACTGCATTACCGTGCTGTCACACCTTCACACTCCTCTGTGCAAACACTCTTCCTGAGACTTTACAATGTTTTGTTACAGGATTTTCGGTGTGTGTTCAGAAGAGCAACATAAGGAACACCGATGAAAGCCCAACGCTCGCTGGGCCAGAACTGAAGCACCGGTTCTCGCTCTGGAACCTCGCTTACAGCGTCGAAATATGCGAAACACACGCAGCACAGGTACGAGGCCACACAGATGAGAATGTGCCTGAAATAAACACTAAGCAGTCAGACCTCAGATTTTAACTAGAAATTAAGTTTTAAATATAATTTATGACACAAAACAAAGTGTTTAGATTTGAAAAACTAAGCTGCTAATCTCAAGCTTTACTAACTGAAACAAACAAAAACAAAACAAAACTTTATATTTACATTCATGTGATAAGATATTCTTTATTTCTTTTTTCTCACCTTTTTCTTTTTTTTCCTTTGTCTGTCCTTCCTTCCTTTTTCATGCTTTCTCTTCCCTCGTCTTCATTTATTTATTTACTTGTCAATTTACTCATGTATTTCTTTATTTCATACTTGTTCTTTCTTTTTCTTTCTTTCTTTCTTTCTTGGCTTCCTTTTTTCTGTATATATTCCTTTTTCATGTGTTTTTTTTCTACCATTTACTTCCTTTCATCTCTTTTTGCTTTTTGTTTTGCCTTATTTTCTTTTTTGATTTGATTATTTTTTTCTTTCTTTCTCTTCCCTATTCTCATTTTTCTTTCTTGCTGTCTTTCTTCTCTTTGTCTTTCTCCTTTCTTTCTTTTTCTATATTTTCCCTTTCTGTCTCTGAAAATATTTGTAATGACTTACAAACAAAATCAATAAACTGGACCATACCAAATGCAGTGTAAGTAGGGGAAGTCCATGTTGGACCAAGTTTCACAGAAGATCCTGTCACTGATCCAGCACAGAAGAGCGAGAGACCACCACATAGCTGAGATTAAACCCAGCTTAAACACACGCTGGTTCTCACACCTGAGTTCAGAAAACACACACACACACACACACACACAGAGAGAGAGAGAGAGAGAGAGAGAGAGAGAGAGAGAGAGAGAGTCTGGTAACTGTTTTATAAAAGGCAAGAACATACATTCCAGTGCATGATGTGTGCCATGTAAGTTTATTGATGCATGTAAACAGTTAAAGAAAGGATAAATATGTGACAAGAATCTTAAGTAGCTTATGATTATAGTCTTTCTATAATAACACACTGGTTCATACAATAAAACAAAATATCATGAAATAAATTAAAATGAGTATTTTACCTAGATAAGTATTTTACCTAGAATTAGAGAGCAGGGAAATTTACCAAACTGACTGGGCACAGCACACAAAAAACACAAATATGTATATATATAACTGGTTCAGAAATATACCAAACTAAGAAAAAAGTTTTTAAACAGAAAATATAACAGTAGTGTTTGCATACAGGTTCATACATTTTATTTCATAATTTCTGCATTTGTACACTATTAGACACAATGGTGATATGAGGGATTTTATTTTTTATTGTCAAGCATTTATAACTTCTTAAAGAGGTTCTATTAGGAAATTGCTCTGTTAAGGAGACACTGAAATCTTTAGAGTTTTCTCCAGAGAGACAAAGAAGGTTCGGAGTGGAGTAAAAGCTCATTCTAATAAATGAAATGCAACAACATTGTCCTTATCTATTCCAATCCATAGGAATTCTCATCAGATCAGGCCTTTTGATTCCTTCACCTACGCACTACATGCATAAGAATCCAGAAAGTTGCAATCTGATTTAAACCACTGGATGCTGACACAGTTTATGTAGAGACAAATTTGGGCACATTATTGACAGATTTGGAAAACAATACAGTATTTACACACATTTATAATTTGTTTCAGTGTTTTGTTTGAAATGGAGAAAAAGGTTTTGATTTTTTTGCCAATTTATTACATTTTTGTAAGATTTCAGAAGTGTTATATTTGTAGCTTTACCTGTTGAATAAGTTATCGATCTTTCTGCTAACATCCTGAAAACATCATACACCGTATTCCGTTGTGTTTACTGATAAAATGAGTCGTGCTCGGTTATTTGCATGGTGAGTTTTTAAGGCCTGGCCATTGAAGTTTTCCTGTTCGGTGTAGGAAAATCAGAGGCTGCAGAAAACTTCCCATCAAACAGCAGGAAATGGCAAAGGGCTGGTACACACACGTGAGCGTGTAAAGATCCATCTGAAGCCTTAATCTTGGCATAATGACAAGAGGGACATAGTTTAACATAGCATTGGCCTGAATGATTACCACCGTCTTGTACGCCCTCTTTTTCTTCAGGTTCATTTCTTTCTCCTTCTTCCCTCCTCCTGCTCCCGGACTCGGCTGTCTCAGGACCCTGAGGATGCGCAAACTGCAGAACAAGTTGACTGACACCACAAACGTGAAGAGGCCTACAACTGGGTTAATCGTTGGATTTGTAAAAATTAACCAGATGAAGAGAGCAGTGAAGAACCAGCCAACAATTAGGAAAATCACTCTGCACTTGAGGGGATTATGTCTGAAGAAGAACGTGGGGTGAACCACTGCGACGTAGCGCTCCAAGCACATCCCACACTGGAACAGAGAACGGCCGAAGAAGCTGAGACCATAAACGCACCAGTTGTATTCGTAAATGCATGTTATTTTCAACAGGACATAGTTGAGCAACAGGACTTGTGAAAGGAGGCAGTAAATGATCTCCAACATGCCCAAATTAATAGTGAAGATCTCCTGCACCGCCTGGTTCCTCCAGTCCTTCAGGATTAGAGCTAGCACCCAGATATTGGTGAACAAACCCAACAAAGTGTTAAACATTTCAGACACCAGGAACATAAAGAGCGTTGGCCAGCACTGGTACCACCGCAGACCGCCGTTATCGGCCGATGTGGAGGAATTAAAGCTGAAATTAAATGCTCCAAAATCCATGAGGTTTTCCTTAAAGTCCGTTCTGCTGAAATGAGAGAAAAATGGTCATGCAGAGCTTCTTCTGCCAAGGGTTTGGAAATAAATAGTAATCATTTGAATCCTTGGTGGAAAAACATTTTCTATTCAAATGAACTATTTGAATAGTTTGGCTAGAACTTCATGTCCTGCAAGCTGTTGTTTTGATAAGCAATTATATGAATAGCAATTTTTTTCTCTTTTTTAAATTTATTTATTTTAAGTTATCTCTTGTTTGTTTGTTCAATACCAATACTTGTACAAGTGGTATTTCCTGTTGTTGTTGTTGTTGTTGTTTTATTTTACCTTTATTTGACCAGGAAGTCCCATTAAGATCAAAATCTCTTTTCCAAGATGGACCTGGCCAAGAAAGCAGCCTTACAAACCCACAGCATGACATTATAGTGACATTACAGTCCTGCTGTTCCTGATACAGTTGTTATACTGTGTTTGTTATTTACTTATTAGCATGAGGAGTAGAGGTAACAAATATTTATTGATGGAAAATGCATGTGAGGTAATAAAGTGCAAAACAAAATGCAATAAATAATAATCAGAGTTGATCAGTTTATTAAAATGGAAGATTTATTTAAACCATTTTATTTTGAGGATCACTAGAAATCAATTAAATGGCAAGTTTGGAAAAGTGAAATAAAATAAAAATGATTAGAACTCGAGTTTATTCCCCGTCATAAGTTAGAATTTTTATAGAAGTTTATTATGAAATTGTATTTGAAACCTTTCACACAAATTCAAGCCATGAATCCAATTTAAATCAGTCACAAAACTTCAGAGCTAATTCAATTAAATGTATAAAATCAAATGTACAGAGATTTGTACTTTCTAACTGTGGGTTGTAGTGCCAGACTTCTCATCAGGATCTCCACACATGTGACCGTCATTCAGGTGAATATTTCTATAATAATCTGTTGCTAATAACTGGATGAACAGGAAATCAATCAAACGAATGTAGAGGGTTCACAGAATGTAAAGCCCAACAGGAAGTTAGGATGAAAGTGTAAACTACAGTATATTCATCATTTCACCTCTGCAATAGTGCTAGAAGTGATAGAATTAATTAATAGAAAATATCCATTAACATCAAATCAGCAATCTTTGTGCTGCTAACTTCACACAAAAAAATCTTTTAACTCTTACAGAATGGGAATGCAGACAAAATCTCTTTAAAATAAATAAATAAATAATAATTAAATAATAAAGATAATCATTTCTATTTTCAGCAAGAAAAACAAATCGCCATTTTATTTGTTAAAAAGGGAAAAAAAATCTGGAAAGTGAAATGATTATTCTATCATTGACACAATGTAAACATTAATAAAAGGTTAAAAAAATTGAACAGCATTAGCAAATATTCGTTGTGTGCGTTCATCCATGGAGCTGTCGGGATTTGGAGGAGAAACCGGTGCACGAGGTAGACTGCTTACGTCAGCTTTCTCCGTGTCACTGCATTACCGTGCTGTCACACCTTCACACTCCTCTGTGCAAACACTCTTCCTGAGACTTTACAATGTTTTGTTACAGGATTTTCGGTGTGTGTTCAGAAGAGCAACATAAGGAACACCGATGAAAGCCCAACGCTCGCTGGGCCAGAACTGAAGCACCGGTTCTCGCTCTGGAACCTCGCTTACAGCGTCGAAATATGCGAAACACACGCAGCACAGGTACGAGGCCACACAGATGAGAATGTGCCTGAAATAAACACTAAGCAGTCAGACCTCAGATTTTAACTAGAAATTAAGTTTTAAATATAATTTATGACACAAAACAAAGTGTTTAGATTTGAAAAACTAAGCTGCTAATCTCAAGCTTTACTAACTGAAACAAACAAAAACAAAACAAAACTTTATATTTACATTCATGTGATAAGATATTCTTTATTTCTTTTTTCTCACCTTTTTCTTTTTTTTCCTTTGTCTGTCCTTCCTTCCTTTTTCATGCTTTCTCTTCCCTCGTCTTCATTTATTTATTTACTTGTCAATTTACTCATGTATTTCTTTATTTCATACTTGTTCTTTCTTTTTCTTTCTTTCTTTCTTTCTTGGCTTCCTTTTTTCTGTATATATTCCTTTTTCATGTGTTTTTTTTCTACCATTTACTTCCTTTCATCTCTTTTTGCTTTTTGTTTTGCCTTATTTTCTTTTTTGATTTGATTATTTTTTTCTTTCTTTCTCTTCCCTATTCTCATTTTTCTTTCTTGCTGTCTTTCTTCTCTTTGTCTTTCTCCTTTCTTTCTTTTTCTATATTTTCCCTTTCTGTCTCTGAAAATATTTGTAATGACTTACAAACAAAATCAATAAACTGGACCATACCAAATGCAGTGTAAGTAGGGGAAGTCCATGTTGGACCAAGTTTCACAGAAGATCCTGTCACTGATCCAGCACAGAAGAGCGAGAGACCACCACATAGCTGAGATTAAACCCAGCTTAAACACACGCTGGTTCTCACACCTGAGTTCAGAAAACACACACACACACACACACACAGAGAGAGAGAGAGAGAGAGAGAGAGAGAGAGAGTCTGGTAACTGTTTTATAAAAGGCAAGAACAATGGAACACACTGCTCTGATTAATTTGCTGCAGTACTCAGTGTGTCCACTGGGGAGCGGTGAAGTGCAGAAAAATTACTCAAAAAATCAACTCACTGCAGTTTCCTTCAGTGTCACTGCTGGAATTTAACTTGAACACATTAATTTTTACAAAATAAAAATTTTTGGTGAATGATAAAGTGCATGTAATCACACCTATGAAAATAAAAAAATAGTGCATTTTATTTTTATTTTTAATTAATTTGAAACAATTGCAGACAAATGTGTTTAAAAAAAATAAAACAAACTGAAGCTGTAATTAAACTGAATGTAAGTGTTTGAAAATAAGAATTCTGATGAGGATCATTTCATCTACATGTCACTCATTAACTCATGTCACTAAATTCAAGTAACAAACTTCTGCATGCTTCTTTTTTCTTTTTGTTTCTGTTTTCCTTCTTTTTTTCTTTTTATGATTATCTCTTCATTTCATCCTCATTTCTCAATTTCTTAGTCTTTGTCTTCTCTACTTTATTTACTTTCTGTTCTATCTTTCTTTCTCTTTGTCGTCCTTCCGGATGCACGCTGTCGCTTGTAAAAACATGAAACGTGGAAGGCGCTCTCTAGAGGTTTGTCTGTTCTAGGCTACTGTAGTGGCGCAACATGGCGGCTCCATGGAGGTGGACCCGCTCCCTGTGTAGGTATAAAGGGCTCATTCTAAACTTACGCAAACACAACAATTCAGAGTTACAGCTAATTATACACTAATGAGAACAGATTTATGACCACTATATTCCATCTCTGGAATCTAATAGATCCCCCTGAATCCTACACAGGCCACCTTTAAAGGTGAAAGGTCCAGACTGAAGAACTTTAGATGTGTCTCAGGATCACATGTTTATCAGTTCAGACCTCCGTCCCAATCAGAACTACAACAATAAAACATCATCGCTTAGAAACTGGACATAAACACAGAGCAGCTGGCAGAGTGTGTGTGTGTGTGAGTGTGTGTATGTATGTGTGTGTGTGTGTGTATGTGAGTGTGTGTGTGTGAGTTTGTGTGTGTGAGTGTGTGTGTGTGTGTGTGTGAGTGTGTGTATGTGTGTGTGTGTGTGTGTGTGTGTGTGTGTGTGTGTGTGTGTGTG
>JAQQZX010044071.1:0-13744 GCA_030068355.1 Notoglanidium maculatum | reverse complement strand
CAGTTAAAAACAGGCTGATGAATATGGACTAGTTGAATGAGGACTTACTGTTGAGTCTCTAAAATAGTCATTGAATTCAGTGACTTTTGTAGATAAAATTAGGTGTTTAACAACCTGTTTAAAATACACCAGAATGCAGGAAATGGCATCTAATTCATTAAAAAGTGTATGGGGAGGACACACAGAACCCCCGCCAGTGTGTCCCCCCCACATCTCCCGCAAGTGTGTCCCCTCCACATTCAAAATGCTTCTGACGCCCCTGTTTCACACTGTTCTAACAAGTGAACTGCTTTGCATGACCATGTAACTAAGCAAGCAGTTTATTTTTAAGAGACTGCATTTTGGGTGAAAATATGCAAGAATCCAACTCTAAGATCAGCTTAGAGTCTCAAATGTATACCTGAGCTGTTTAGGGTAGCTGAGATTTAGTGCATAGGTGAGACCAAGAAGAATTGCACAAGCCTTAGCCACATTTCCCAAGCTACTCATTACTTGAGCACCCTCCAAGACAATGCCAATGGTCTCCTGTTCACCCCTCTTGAAGATAGTGATTTTCATTTTGTGGTGCATGAGATCCTGCTGAACATCAGCACACTAGAGAACACATAGGACAGACCATGGGAATTCACTTTCTTAGATACACAGATTTTGGTGTTCCTGTATACTTTTTTAAAAATCTTGAGCTTTTAAAAAAAATATAAAATATTCTTGTGTTTTAACATTATCCCATTATTTAATTTATGTGTATTCTGAGCACAACAGAACTCACAAGACATATGATATATTTGTTTTATTTATTTAACTTTTTTTTTTTTAAATCATTTTAGATACTTGCATGGTATTCTTGGATGAGATCATCATCCTTTTCACCTAAGTAAAGAACCAAGCGGATGACAATTTCCCTTTTCCGGTCAATAGTAACATCACCTGGTTCCTGAAAGGTGTCAAAATGCACTCTGTTGGTTACCATTGGCAAACATTTTTAACATCCTGTTACATATATCCACACAAATTAATTAGTGATCAAATTTTTAAGAATACCTGGTGTATGGCAACCATTCTGTTCTTAAAAGTTTTCCCAATTGTTCCTCCTTTGGCAGAGAATATGCCCAAAAGCTTTGGGGAATACTGGTCCAACATCTGCATAAATGCTGGCTCCAAATTCAAAGTGGTAGTTCTTTTGAATTCTTCATTTATCTAAAAGACAATAAATAACCATACAGTATCAAATATTACTACAACCCCAAATCAGAAAATGCAAATAAAAAAAACCCACTGATTTGTACTTTGACTTTTATCTCATTGCAGACCATATAAACACAAGATATTTCATGTTTTTCTGGTCAACTTCATTTCATTTGTCAATATACATCCATTCTTGCATTTCTGTCCTGCAACACATTCCAAAAAAGTTGGGAAGTGAGTGATTTAAGGCTAGAAATTAGGTTAAAAAAAATTAAATAATTATGTGATTTCAAACAGGTGATGTCAACAGGCTTTTTTAATCATGATTTGATACAAAAGCAGTATCCATGAAAGGCTGAATCTATGAGGGGCAAAGATCTCCATTTGTCAACAAATGCGTCAGAAGATTATTGACATGTTTAAACACAGTGCTCCTCAAAGAAAGATGGGAAGGGACGTGTATATTTCTCCCTTTACAGTGCATAATATCATTAAACAATTCAAGGAATATGAAGGAATTTCAGTGCATAAAGGGCAAGGGTGCAAGCCTAAGCTGAACACCTGTGATCTCATCAATAGCTGATATAACCACATGTGGAAGGGATTGCTTTGGCAAACCTTTGTCAAGCACTACAGTACAGAGTTACATTCAGAAATGCCATGTAAATCTTTACTGTGCAAAAAGAAGCCTTATGTTAACCATGTTCAGAAGCAGCATTGACTTCTCTGGGCTTGGAGCAAAGACAAAAGGACCATCCAGACTGTTATCAGCAAGAAGTCCAAAATCATGGGTCTGTCATGGTATGGGGGTTGTGTCAGTGCCTTTGGCAAAAGTTACTTACATGTCTGTGAAGCCAATATTAATGCAGAAAAGTACATTGAGATTTTAGAGAAACATATGCTGCCTTCAAGACAACATCTTTTCCAGGAACATCCATTTTTCAACAAGACAATACAAAACCACATGCTGTATACATAAAGGCATGGCTGCAGAAGAAGAGGGTACAGGTACTGGACTGGCCTGCCTGCAGGCCACGTTTTAAAATGAGAAATGCAACAACGACGACCCTGTATTGTTGTGCACAAGACGTGTTTGCAGGAATGGGACAAAATATCACCTGAAATGCTTCATTGATTAGTATCCTCAGTGCCATAATGTCTTTTAAGTGTTGTGAGAAGGTATAAAGAATGGATGTACATTAACAAATGAAATGAATTTGACCAAACAAAACACACACACAAACACACACACACACACACACACACACACACACACACACACGGTCTGTTCCTGTTGCAAACAAACAAATAACACAGCAAGGTCATGCACATGCATGCAGCAGGAGCAAGCAATAACTCATGAGTGAGTTTGCTGCATGAAATTACACTGTCAACATTGGGACCTGTGTTGCATGTTTTATGACAACGTGCATGTTCGTATTTGTGATTAGTACAATGCAAATGTAATTAAGACCAGCAGCAGAGACCCTCAGTGTTTTTAAAGATATTCACACTTCGAGAGGAGCAGAAGGTCACTAGAGAATGTCGTTCTGCCCCTTTTAACGCTTTAATTCAACTCTAAACACCTCGCCCAGCTCATTGCATCATTGCCATAGGCTTGATGAAGCACTTCCAGGGTCCCTACGCTTATTACCTGAGTTTGAAACAGAATTTGATGTTTGCTCTCACAAAAACAGGTCCCAATGTTGATATCAAGCAGCATTCTGACACAGGAGAGTCACAGCTCACTCCAGCTGCACACATACAACTATGCCATACTCCATTTGTTCACAACAGGAATAGTCTGGGAACTTTTTAATCGTACCTGTATACACACAAAAGAATTATTGCCAGGCAAAAGTGACTGTAATAAGAGACACTTCACCTCACTATATTGGCTTTGATTGACACTGATAAGACAGTCCTCCTTAAAATTTCAAGGAGGTTTTAATGAACTCAATGAACCAAATTTAATTGATAAAAGGTTTCAATTAGACAAGCCACACCCAAGATTGAATGCTGCCAGCTATGTTGAATCTAGACATAACTTAAACCCGTAGGCAGGCCTAGCAAAATTACTCCAAGAGAGCATAGAAAACTCATCGGAGAAGTCACAGAAGACCCCAGAAGAACATCTAAGGAACTGCAGGCCTCTCTTAGTTCAGTTAATATCTGCATTCAAGATTCAATCATCAGAAAGACGCAGGGCGAAAATGGTATCCATTAGTGTAAACAAAAAACAGAGGAACTCATGGCAATGTAGTTCACTGTAAACACTCCAACTAGAAACTAAAACTCAGCAACTGGTATGAATCATGGTTAATATCTTCGGACTGTAATTAAGTGGATAAGCAATGCCACAACTTGCATATCATATCTGTTTTTTTATATGGCATGCAATATTATGTCATTTCTTCTGTAACCAAAACATGAAATTACAGTATTATTACAAACTACTTAATATTAATCAATACATGAAATTACAGACATTTTTAGCAATAAATGAAATTGCATATCAGGAAGCTATCAATTCATTTGATGAGTGACTGCAAGTGACAATAAGGCATAAGTGACTGCAATAAAAGATACTGAAGCTCATAATATTGGCTTTGTTTGTCACAGACACGCGAAATCATTATTACAAATGCAATTTTACAATAGCAACCTGATATGTAATGTAATGTATAGTTTATTTGAAGCAATATTTGAAATTACATATCGGATAGCGGAAGTAATGATAAAGGGTTGGCATTTAATGGCTCACCTGATAGGTGTCAAACAGAGCTGGACATCGGTCTTTAAAATTCACAACGCTGGGGGACAGGTTCACAACTTCCTGTCTTCGGACTGCAAAGGTTTTTGCCATTTTTTCTGCGATAATGTTGGTATTGTTCCTCTTTTTTACTTCAGTGAGTAATTCCACGCTTTCTTTCTCAAAACTCTCTTCATTCTGACCAGCTGGGTATGGTGGCAGGTAATTCACCTCTGCTTCCCGTGGCTTTTTGACATTCTTTGCAGACTTCCTGTTCTCAGGACTCTTGTTTTTTAGTGTGTTAGATGTGACCTCAGGACAGCCAAACATGCTGAGTCACCTTCTATAATCAGTCATCTTGTATTTAAGGCTCATCTGCCAACTATAATATCCACTGAAGGACCCTGGTTCTTTTAGACATGGATATTTCCAAACAAGTGCCTTAGCCACACTGATAATCTGCATCCCTGAAGGATATGCTGTGTAAGAATGAATAGCCTGAGTCAGCTTTTCAGTTATATCTCTCTTTACACTTTGGACAGGCATAAGAGTGCTATCTCTCATGTAGGACTCCATCGCCTTTTCAAGCACCATCTGTACTTCTGGGGAGAAACGTGGAATCAGAAATTCTTGAGGCCATAGTAACCTTTCTGGGCAACTCCGTGGAGAAAGGATGGGTGTGTCTTGAGAAGAAGTGAAAAGTCCATCATCAGACCCTGATGAAGTATGTGTGGATGCAATGGCAGATGGTCAATATTCTAACAATGTAGTGGCACTAGAAATAGAATCAGGTTGGCTACAGAATGTCAGTACTATATGAGCAGGGAAGACAATTTTGATTGTATCTTTGTGCTGAATTTGGCTGGTACAAGTAAGAGTAAAGTAGTCCTGAATATTTGCGTCCATATACTGGAGGCTGAACTCCTCAGTTATAGCAAATGCTTCCTTTAAAGCTAGTTTCAATGCATCCACAGTACTGGGGATTCATGAGGGAAGGATTAGCTTCCTGGTTTCCTGTTCAATAATCACTCTTAGTGCTGAAGGATCCATGTTGGCATCTAAATCTAAGCCCTAAGTAGAGATAGTAAGAGAAGTGATAAAGTAATAAAAAAAAATGCAGCACAATCTAATTGTACAGTCAGGTCCATAATTATCTGGACAATGACAATTTTCATAATGTTGCCTCTGTACACCACCACAATATATCTGAAATTAAGCAATCAAGATGTGGCTGAAGTGTATGATTTCAGCTTTATTTTAAGGTATTTAACAAAGATATCACATTAACCATCTAGGAACTACAGCAAATAAAAAAAAACCTTCAATCACATCTTGATGGCTTCATTTCAAATCCACTGTGGTGTGTACAGAGACATTACCAAAATTGCGCCTCTGTCCAAATATTTATGGACCTGACAGTAGTTTTAAAAATCTACACCTTAACGCAAATAGCTTGTGAGCTCATATAATAATTTAATATGTGCAAAATATGTAACGCTTCAGGGTAACTAAGCAAGATTTAGAAAGACCAAAGGACAAAATCAACTTAGTGCCTGGTGCTAAACTAGAAGAACACGCCCTGATGATTCAAGGTGATATGATCTCAGATGCTCGTTGTAATAGGCATTATGAGTCTTGACTATGAACCTGAGACCTTTGTCCAAAATTACAATCTGAATGATCTCAACAAAGTCAGGTAGACCTCCAGTGCTGCCATAAGGCAATATCATGCCCACTTTGTATGTTTTTAAACAGTAAGATACAGAATTGGATATCTGCACACTTGCTTGGTTTGGTGATAATTTTCTTATGGTGTCCTGTACCTCTTCCTGTACCAATTCCACAGGCATATTATGCATTTTATTGACACACAATGAAGGTGTCAAAGTGCTTGCATGAGCGTGATAAGCCAACATCATTTGGTGCCATGTAGCAAGTGAGAGCAAAACATTTTTGAAGTTGCTAGTATGCCTTACTAGATGTTTGAAGAATCTATCTTTTGCTTCAAAACGCATGGTCCACAATCCAACAAGTGGTCCAAAGGCTTCACTCATTTGAGGATAGTGCGCCAAGAAGTGGTGTTTTGGGAGCAGACGTTCATTTGGAAAGACATCTAAAAGTGCATGGCGATGTTCAGATATCTTTGAATCGAGATAAGAAATACTTTCTGCTGTGAGGACTGGTGACAGTCAGTTCGATGATGTCTTTTAAGGTCATGAGAATGTGCCATGCAGGTTCATCCAAAGGTATCTTTGACCCAATAAAGAGTGGCAGAAGTCTGATTAGTGCCCAGTTCTCATGTGCATTCCCCCCTACACTTCGCCGAATAGCAAAATTTTGGAGTATTGATTGAGGGCTGTTAGTTTTGTCAGTTCATTTGTAGGGGAAGTGTGTAATTGAATCATTAAGCTCACTTAAAGTGATATATTTTTTCTTGATAAGAACTGAGAGGCAGAGTCCTAGCTCTACTGGAGCGATGCCTTCAAATAAGACATGTGCTATATCTGGAGGATAACCAGAGGCAAAGTGAAATTGGGTCAGTTTTTCTGTCAGTGGACAAGCCTTTTTCACTCTAAAACAATGGGTCTGTGCAGGATTTTTCTTTACAATCTCAACATGCTCAAAATATGCCTCTTTTGTCCTTTGTGGAAAAGCCCCTGATCTTACTTCTTTCTGCTGGAATTCACTATGATGTCTTAAACAGAACATACAGATGTAATCACCATTAAAACTTTCAACTAACCCACTAACAGAATGGGCACCAAGATTGTCTACAACAACACAAAGCACAGTACCTTTGATGTGTTTTCCTACACTAGCAATGAAAACCCCCTCCTGTTCCAAGACACAAATATCTTTCAAAAGTGGTTCCAAAATGGTTTCATATCCAAACCTTCTTACATCATCACTTTTGCTGAGAACAGCCAAGTGTATTGATGTCAGAGTGGACCGCAAGTCAGGAGGCATACTGGCCAAAACCCAATACACTGCAGATATTTTGTGCTTTTTCTTAGATGTACCAAGTGGTTTGCATACCTCAAACTCATCAACATAAATAATCAAAGAGATTTTCAGTTCATCCTCACCAAAGAACTTATTTTCCTTGAAATATCTGCCATCTACAAATGACTTAAAATATGATTGGTCATTTGAAAAATATTTTAGCATTTCGATTTTTATGTTTATGCTATTCAACACCTGCTGTAAAGTCTGAAGAATAGGTACATACTGATATTGCCTACTCTCAGCTGCATCCAGAACATATTCCACTGGTTCAACAACTTCCAAATTGGCCTTAAAATACTGTTTTCTCTTGAAGGCCGAGCCAAGGGGACCGTCTTCTTCTAATGCTGTCTGAATGGGGTTGAACTTACAAAGTTCATTTACAAGTTCAGTGATACTTTCTTCAATGAAGATACAATTATTCATCCTTAAAGTTACTTCAAAGTGTTTTTGAACAATTGGGACTCAGAACAAAAACAAGACACAAATCTGAGTTCTTCTACTAAGTCATCAATGCACCTAGAAGACACATTATATACACTCTCTAACTTTAACATGAGCAAGGCTATTTTCTTCACAATGTTCTGAGATTCTTCTGGCATTTGGTCATCCTCATCTACACTTCTGTCCTCAGTGTCATTGTCCTGTGCCTCAGTATCAAATGAATCTGATTCAATTTCTTTTGCTACCAACATCTGTCTTGAAATCTTGGTAAGAATGAAGATTATGCTTTCTGCTTCGGTGTGTCAAAAAAGTCCCATATCTATTTGTTCTGAAGTCACACCCATGAAATACACATTCTATGGTTTCATGACTTCTAAGACCTAAATGCTGAAAATAGTCCTTCTCAGAAAAATGGTGTGCGCTACAACTTTTACAATTAAAGGTAAACACTGTTCCTGGCACTTCTAGAGTGTCCTTTATGTGGTATCTACTTAAATGTGTGTTAAGGGCACTCTGTGTTTTGAAAGAGCACTGACAATTTGAGTGTGGACACAGTACAAAATGGCCATGTGTAAATGAACCACGGTGTAATCTATAGTGCTTCAAGATCGCTCCTTTCGAGGAGGCTTTCCACAGGCAGATCTTACACTGCCACAACATGACCACTAACTACATCCCCTCTCACACAACCACTAAATTTGGTATCTTGCAGATCTGGATATCCATAGTGGGTTTCAAAATGCACCTGTAAATGGGAAATATATTTTTTTATTAATTCAATTCTGTTGCAATTTGTGTGACCAGTCCAACTGGCTTCCATTCACTGACACTTTACTGGCTTTGCGTTCGAGTGCCCCTTCAGCATGAACAGCCATGGAAGCTAGTTTAGACTTACCTTAACCCAAAGGCGCCAGGAACAACAGTCCGACAAAGATGTTTTCCACCAATACTCCTGCAAATAAAAAAGTCTCTGCTGGAATTTGAGCAATTTAGCAAGCTTATTTTTCGCTAAATTCCACAATTATAAGCCATGCTTCACTTAAAATCACTAAAGGGATTACGTTAATAGATAAACGTTAATAGATAAACGTTTCTATATTAGCATAACTCGGGCTTCATTTGCTAAATGTGAGGGGGAAACTGAAAAAGATTTTTGCGCATGTAGGCATCAGACGTTAAGAAAAAAGACGACAAGATGATGCACAGCAATTGCATTAAACAGTTAAAACGGCATCTGTCATAAACGTACAGTTATTGTGTAAATGTTAACTTAGGCAGCAAATATATAGACTTACCTTAAAATCAAGAATTTTAAGAAAACGACACGACGGCCATCAACGCACAATGGACGACCAGAGACTTAAGTTTCGATTAGGTCAGCAAATGCGTCTCTAAATGGACTACTCAAATAAAATGGTTTGATTTAACACCTTTTCTATTTTACAAAGAAAAAAGTGCAGAAAAGTTACTCAAAATATTCAGTTAAATTATTTTCTATATTTTATCAGTGAAACCAAAAAAAACATTGACATGAAAACAAAATCTTGATTTTGTAAATTGAATATACTTAGTTTTTATGAGTAGTGAATTTATATTTTTAATGAAATCTGCTTCACCACTGACTCATTTTTTACAGTGTATTTATGTTGTGTATTGCGAGTTCAGTCTTATAAAGACTGATGTAAGTGCATGCTCTTGTTGGAATCTTAATTGTGGTTTTAGCATCTATAGGTAGTATTTACACATTAGCACATTAGCAGTCATAACTATAAATGGTCTGCAAAATCAGACATTTCTAAACAGGAAAAACGTGGACAATGTGTACTTTTTGGAGCATTTAGGTGTATGTAATTTATTTAAGGTTTCATGCATGAAATAATAAGTAAAAATTGCTTAAAAGAAAGGATCAAAAGTTTGAGTTTCTTGTTTTATATGTGCACTGTTTAACCATTTAAATCATGTAATTTTTTACTTAAACGTTAATTTTACTTAAAAAAAATCCAAAAAACATTGCTGGTAGGAAATCTTTAAGAAATCTTTAATAATTATGTTTCAGTGAAATGCATCTAGATTAAGTTAACTTTACCCATGACATTTTATTTGTAACATCTTGTCAGACTGCAAATATGGACCCAGATGCAGGTAAACAAATCCTTCTGTTGTGAAGCTTGCTGATAGATCCAAAATGCGAAATATAAACAAAGTCAGAGAACAGTCAAAGGTCAGATGATGGGCAAACAGCATAAACTGGGCTAGGCAAAGAGCAGGAACAAGGAAACAAGAAACAAGATCAAACCAGAAAAGACTATGACAAAATACAAGGTTTGATAATGCCTACTACATGAACATGGCATGTATTTATAGACTCTTATCCCATTCCCTTATTTAGTTACTTCACAATAAGTGAGTGGGATGTCAGTATGTAATACTGTAGCTGTGTGATGGCA
This sequence comes from Notoglanidium maculatum, assembly GCA_030068355.1. NCBI lineage: Eukaryota > Metazoa > Chordata > Actinopteri > Siluriformes > Auchenoglanididae > Notoglanidium > Notoglanidium maculatum. The sequence goes on along the minus strand of JAQQZX010044071.1, from coordinate 3,913 downwards.
TCAACGTTTTTGTGATCAGTAATCAGGTGAGTTTGAACATGTGTGATAGTAGTTGGAGTCCTTGGTGGCTATGTTTGTATGCCGTAGGGTGTTATGGGTAGTGCAGTGGGACAGCTACATAATAATTCAAGTAGATGGAACATTATTATATATAGTTGGAAGTACTTACTTGAATATGTGTAAATAAACTTGTATCTAGTCCTTAATAGCTGTTTTGGGAGAGAATGGTGAACCAAGATGCATTTTGTTTTTGTTTGTTTGTATGTTTGTTTGTTTAGAAATGCAGTATAATTAAATTAAACAAAGACCTGCTTTGTAGAGCTCAGTATGGTATATGTAGAAGTGTGGTGTTTTTAATCATATTTGTAAATCTAAAGAATGTAATACTGTTGAAAATATGTCAAGATGTTATTTGACATCTTGCTCATACATCCACTCAGGCCTAGTTTTGACTTCTCCCTGAGTTGGAGGAAGCTGAGGCAATGTACAGCATTGACATGATTTTTATCCAAGTGCTGCCTTTGAAATGTAGGGCACTTTATAATTCAGTTAATAATTCAGTTTGCCCACAGTGATGTGGCACACTGCTTTCTATCCTTCCGCTGAAATATGGCCAGTTTACCTGTTAACATTTCTGTCTCTTTTTATTTCTGAATTTTCTTACTTGTTTAAGTAATTTTGTAATAGGTTCAGGGACAAGTTGACAGCATTTTACTGGCCCTCACAAAGAAAAATATATACATTTGGTTACTGAGAATATGCTTAATGTTAGATTAGATTTAGATTTAGGTGTAGCAAGGGTAGCAACAAGGATATTAAGACAAAGGGTGTGTGTGTTACATAAAACCAATGTGAGAATAATTAATCTGCCATATTGGCTTCCTGCAGCTGTATGTGCATCTGTGTGTGTGTGTGTGTGTGTGTATGTGTGTGTGTGCGTGTGCGTGTGCGTGTGCGCGTGTGTGTGTGCGTGTGCACGGATCACTGTTCTTTTGTTTAAAAAAAAGAGAAATGGAAAGGAAAATGACAACAAAAGCATGGAGCTTGAAAGAGGAACCAAAACATAAATCATGGGAGTGATGAATGAATATTGTTACTATTAGACAGTCAGAACATGCTGAAAAAATAACAATAAATAATGTAATGATTATATACTACTATATTTTATTTTGTTATTAATTTTTCAGTATGACTTTAAGTTAAATGCCTCACCTTAGTGGAGAAATGTTTGATCAGAAATGTGATAAAATGATTCCTTAATATAAGGTGATGCATTAGAACTATCATATTACACAATAAAATGCGGCATTAATGAATTAATTATTAATAAATCATTATTTAATTTCTGAACATCACTAACCACGTAAATGTAGTATTGTGGCTTGTTTGGATTGGATGAGGAAGCATTTTTACACTTTCATACTTCTATTTCAGCCATTGATCTAACAAAATTTATTTGCTAGATTGGATTTTCCCAAGAGATTAAAATGAGATTAAAGCTGTGTTCAAAACTAATATAAAACAAAAGCTAAAACTATGAAATGATGACCTACATTCCATCAAAGTCATTGTTTTGTTGGTTAATATGACAGGCATGAAATCTGTTGACCTGATCTGACCTGATCTGTTTCTGGATTAATTCAAGTGTATCAATGACATTTTGACATTTAATTTGATTGGGTGAAGTTTGTTCTCTGCTTTAGGAGTTTCACTGTTAATCCCATTGTGAACGTGTGCCAGTTATCTCAGTGGTGCTGTCGTGTGCAGAGTCCTTGTATTAGGCACATCATCATAACCGTAAGGGACACTGATCCTGTTCAGAGCCCTCTAATAGGATTAGGGTGTAGAATAATCTTTTTTTTTTCACTTTTTCTCTTCCTTTCACTTTTTGATCCACATGCCACTATGGCTTTACTTTGCATTGCCTGCATCTCTTAATCTGGGTCATACTCCCCCCATGTTATGTTATTTTTCAGATCATTCCAGTTTTTATAAGTACGGATCCTAACTGGAATTGTTTGATGTAGTGTTTTTTCTACCATTCAATTCAATTCAGTTTTGTTTGTATACCACTTGTAACAATGGACATTGTCACAAAGCAGCTTTACAGAAATATCTAAATTCCAGATATAAATATTAAACATATAAATTTATAAATGTGCACTGCACAGTTTTTAGTTATCTAATACAGAATTTATACCATCAGTTATTTATCAGGTACGGCTAGTGAGCTGAGCCAAGTATTTTTCACCGAACGAAGTACAACACTGGTGTACAGGACTAATATTCATTCATTCATTCATTCATTTATTCATTTATGCATTCATTCATTCATTTTCTACACTGTTTATCCCAGGATTAATATATTCAAACCAAATGTATACATGTTTTCAAACGAATATGGAGGCATTGCATGTCATTTCAAGTTTCGGGTATTGCAATGGGCATTCTGAGTTTGTTCCAGTAATTAGGTTCCAATTTCTTTACTGTAAAATATATAAATGGTAGGTATTCCAAGAAGCATGAGTGATTTCACAGGAATTTGCACAAATTAAGTTGTAATATTTAAAAGCTGCTTATCCCATTCCTCATCCCTCCCTGTACACATAAAATATTGTTCAGTGTGTAGAGTGTTGATAATGACCTTTTCCTTTTTTCCCCCTTTTCTTTCTATGTATCTACAGAGCACTCTGCAGGTAAGAACATTTCTTATTTATAAGTGGTGTAGTTTTCTTTCTGTCTAGGTCCTTTTATTTCCATTTCCTCCACATTACAGTAGATTTGCCTTCATCTCTGAAATTTCAAGCTCCAGAGCCTTTTTGATCCATCCCTATGTGATTTCTCTTGTACCTTTAAAAAAAAATCATTGTTTGTTCCTAAACTTCTTTCTTTTTACTAACATTTTACTATAAATTTATAAAATGTCATGAAATTGTTTATGCATTATTTGAGACACAAATTACAACAAACATGCTTGGAAGAGCACTATTAAGATTTAAGTTGTGTTTTCAGTGAGAGCGCGAGAGAGACCGAGAGAGAGAGAGAGAGAGAGAGAGAGAGAGAGAGAGAGAGAGAATTAATGGTTTATGGATCCTTTGTTTAGTGCCCTCTCATGTGGAGAACTCTGACTTTGTGATTTTGTTTTTTTACATGTCTTGTAATTAAATCATGTGTAATGAGGGTAAGTAGGTATCTCATCAGTGTATCAATGTATCTACATTCTGTGTATGCACAGTTGGTGGAAAATAAGATTGGAATGGAGATTTAATTTCTTCATCTTCAGGTTTTGTTGTTCACGATTTACTTGCTCCAGATTTATCCACATATCACTCTACAAAAAAGGCAGCAATATGAATTACTTCAGTCTGGCAACCTTTATCGTGCCTTCCTCTATGATGTCCCTTATGGGAATGAGATTGACATGATTTTTTTGCAATATCACTCTCTCTCTCTCTCTCTCCTTCTCTGTGTGTGAAGAAGCTCACCAGACAACAGCCAACAGTAGAACCCTCAGTTGCACTTGGCAACACAGTAGCCAATCACATAGCCTGGAGCATATGGCAGATGTTAACCAATAAGGTTTTAACTGGCAGTTCCAGTGTTTGGAAGTAGCGAATCAGATTGCTTGGTTAGTTCAGACATTGGCCTGTCTGCAGATATAGGCACTGCTTTATTCTTATTACTTAGAAAGCCTTTTATGAGATTAAATAGAGAATTATTTATTACTGATCCAATCTCATTATATTCTACCACAAAGACACACATACCTTTCATTCTCCTGATTTTATGTCTATCCAGCACTCATTAAGAAAAGTCTAACCAATCTTTTCTCATGCTGCGTGCACGCACACACACACACACACACACACACACACACACACACACACACACACACACACACACACACACACAC
>JAQQZX010044041.1:0-13745 GCA_030068355.1 Notoglanidium maculatum | reverse complement strand
TGTTAGTACCTTGAATAGTGAAGGCTACAGCAGGGGGAAGAGCTTTCTCTTACAAAGCCCCTCAATTATGGAACAGCATTCCAATTAGTGTTTGGGACTCAGACACAGTCTCAATGTTTAAATCTAGGCTAAAATCTTATTTATTTAGCCAAGCCTTTTGTTAATAACATTCTACTAGGTAAAGGTGCAGATCTGGGGGGATCTCAGGCATAGAATGTTTGGATGTTAAACTGGGATGTTTGGATGTTGTCAGCACCCACTCTCGCACGTTCACTCAAGTTTGTTGACGGTGGAATGGCTGGCCGCTTTATGTCGCAGGGGGCCCTCATGTCTGTGTTACCTGCTGGCGCTCCCTTTTAGTTATGCTGTCATAGCTATCCCTGCTGGAGTTCCTGCTTGCACTCAGCACACGATATACTCTGTTCCTTACTGTTAGGTGACCATGACCATACCTAACAATCTGACTTTTCTCTTCTCTCTCCCTTTCTGTCTCTCTGCATGTCTGTCGAGCTGCACATGCTACTCCTGAGAATCCAGTGATCCTGACCCCTTCTGTTTTCCGGGCCTGCCTGACCCATCCCGGTGTCCTACTCCTGGTTGGCGTCATCACTTGGAAACCACTTGCTCCTGTTAAATATGGCACCATATAAACTGCCTCAACATACACCTAGAACTGAGATGATGATATTGGACTGCTGTTGACATGAGTGGTTCTGCTACAATGGCATAGGACTCGAATCACCATGAACAGTCTTCCACTCTAAACTTCACCCTAGTATTAAAGTGTTTTAGTTGTAATTGCACTATACAGTGTGACCCAAATAAGGATGGGATCCCTTTTGAGTCTGGTTCCTATCAAGGTTCCTTATTTTTGCAGTCTCAGGGAGTTTTTCCATGCCGCCGTCGTCACAGACTTGCTCATTAGGGATATATATATAGATAAATATATACTGTAGATAAATATATAGATTCATAAGTTTATATTCAGAATTGATATACTTTTGTGAAGCTGCCACAAGGGGGTGCACAATCCAGTGTATTTCCGTGTGCCAGTCCCAAGCCCGGATAAATGGGGAGGGTTGTGTCAGGAAGGGCATTCGGTGTAAAACTTTGCCAAATCAAACATGCAGACAATAACACGGATTTCCATACCAGTTCGGTCGCCGCCCGTGTTAACAATGGCAGACACCAGTACCATTAGCCGACAGGGTGCTGGTGGAAATTGGGTTACTGTTGGCCGAAGAAGGAGAAGAAGAGGAGGAAGGCAAGTCTGGAGGAAGGAGGAGAGGAGGAAGGTAAAGAGAGTGGATGTTAGGGTAGGAACTTTGAATGTTGGAATGTTGGAATGTTGGAATGTTGGACTGGTAAAGGGAGAGAGATTGCTGATATGATGGAGAGAAGAAAGGTTGATATATTGTGTTTGCAAAAGACCAGATGGAAGGGGTCTAGGTGTATCGGAGGGGGGTTCAAATTGTTTTACCATGGGGTGGATGGGAGGAGAAATGGGGTAGGAGTTGTCCTAAAGGAACAGAGTGTTTTGGAGGTGAAAAGAGTGTCTGAAAGACTGATATTTTTGAAACTGGAAATTGATGATGTCATGATGAATGTTAGTATGAAAAATGGGAAGGCTGTTGGACCAGATGACATACCTGTGTAAGTATGGAAGTGTTTAGGAGAGATGGCAGTGGAGTTTTAAACCAGATTGTTTAATGTAATCTTGGGAAGTGATAAGATGCCTGAGGAGTGGAGAAGAAGTGTATTGGTGCCGATTTTTTAAGAATAAGGGTGATGTGCAGAACTGTACTAACTACAGCGGGATAAAATTGATGAGCCACAGCATGAAGTTATAGGAAAGAGTAGTGGAAGCTAGGTTAAGAAGGGAGGTGATGGTTAGCGAGCAGCAGTATGGTTTCATGCCAGGAAGGGGTACCACAGATGCAATGTTTGCTCTGAGGTTGTTGATGGAGAAGTATAGAGAAGGCCAGAAGGAGTTGCATTGTGTCTTTGTGGACTTAGAGAAAGCATATGACAGGGTGCCTAGAGAGAAGTTGTGGTATTGCATGAGGAAGTCAGAAGTGCCAGAGAAGTATGTAAGAGAGGTACAGGATATGTACAAGGACAGTGTGACAGTGGTGAAATCTGCGGGAGAAGTGACAGATACTTTCAAGGTAGAAGTGGGATTACATCAATGATAAGCTTTGAGCCCTTTCTTATTTGCTATGGTGATGGACAGGTTGACAGACAAGATCAGACAGGAGCCACCGTGGACTTTGATGTTTGAGGATGACATTGTGATCTGTAGTGAGAGTAGGGAGCAGGTTGAGGAGACACTGGAAAGGTGGAGATATGCTCCAGAGAGAAGAGGAATGAAGGTCAGTAGGACTAAGACAGAATACATGAGCATAAATGAGGGGGACAGAGAAATGGTGAAGATGCAGGGAGTAGAGTTGAAGAAGGTGGATGAGTTTAAATACTTGGCATCAACAGTTCAGAGTAACAGGGAATGTGGAAGAGAGGTGAAGAAGAGAGTGCAGGCAGGGTGGAGTGGGTGGAGACGAGTATAAGGAGTGATTTGTGACAGAAGGGTACCAGCAAGAGTGAAAGGGAAGGTCTACAGGATGGTAGTGAAACCAGCTATGTTATATGGGTTGGAGACGGTGGCATTTAGCAAAAGACAGAAGGCAGAGCTGGAGGTAGCAGAGTTAAAGATGCTAAGATTTGCACTAGGTGTGATGAGCATGGACAAGATTAAGAATGAGTATATTAGAGGGTCAGCACTGGTTGGACGGTTTGGAGACAAAGTCAGGGAGGCGAGGTTATGTTGGTTTGGACATGTGCAGTGGAGAGATGCTGAATATATTGGGAGAAGGATGCTAGGGTTGGAGCTGCAAGGCAAGAGGAAAAGAGGAAGGCCTAAGAGGAGATTTATGGATGTGATGAGAGAGGATATGCAGGTAGTTGGTGTAACAGAGAAAGATGCGAAGGACAGGAAAACGTGGAAAGAGATGATCTGCTGTGGAGACCCCTAATGGGAATAGCCGAAAGACGATGATGATGATGATGTGAAGCTGCTTTGTGACAATGTCTGTTGTTAAAAGTGCTATACAAATAAAATTGAATTGAATTGAACTCTGGTTTGTCACAGATGAACTAGGCTTGTTCTGAGACTATGAGCTATGATGCAAGAAATGAGCATAGCACCTTCCCGAGTAGAATGGATACTGTCCCGCCCCTAGCAGGCCAGCCTTGCCCTTATATCTTCAATTATCTATAAAGCCCACATGGTTTTTGGAGGATCTCCTGGTCATCCAGCAGTTGAGAGCCCATAACCTGCTATAAGCTACATCGCCATGCTGCATTGAGATGGGGCCTGAGCATGCTACTGCATCAGACATTGCCTTCATTAAGATACCCACCTCTACAGTGTTGCTAGTAGTAACCTCTGACTGATGAAGGCGTATATCATTAGGTCCTACGTCATCATAAGGACCTACATTTGGAATCCTATACTTGGCTAAGACCCTAACATCACCAGCTATGAGGAAAAATGTCTAAGCATCCTGCACTCAACACACGAACAAGCTGAGAGTTTACCATGTTAAAGATCTCTTAGTTAAAGCTTTATGGAGATTATTTTAGATAGCTATGACATGGATGGCCTCTGCTTTCTGTCTTAAGCCAAAACATGAAATAAATTAAAGAGGAAAGTGAAACATACCAAAGAAGATTTTGCAAAATTATTGAAGAAAAAAGTAAAAACAGTGTAGTTTAGACAGACACAGGTAAGAAACCCCCAGGAAATAATTTGAGAACAGGAAGATTGTTTTTCATGCTATGTCTTAGTCTGTATCTCTGACATCTGAGGCTTTTTTTCTTTGCTCCTCTTTCTGCCACTTTATCTCACTCTCTTAGGTATGTGAATTGAGCGTGTAATGATGGACATCTAAATCTTGTGGCATTTCAATATCAAGGGGGGATTCTATACCGTTGCTGTCGGCCTATTAAACCTGGGCAGGAGCTCTTGCTGTGGTATGAAGAGAATTATGGCAAAGTTCTAGGCCCTACATTTCACTACTTCTGGAATAAAAAGTGCTCTGCAAATGGTAAGGTCTATACATAGTGATTCAGCAATATTTATTTGGTCTTAAACCTAATTTTATGATTAAAAACTTTGATAAACCTAACACCTCAATTTTCAATTAAAAAAACACCTCAAAAAGCGAACTGTGTGCTATTACACCTACTAAAAATCTCAGTAGCCATCTAATAAAGCTGTGAGATGGCATGTGGTACTGTGATGTTATCACAGGTAAAGGTGCTGTTTAGGAGTGCTTCATTGGAGTCTGTGGTGTTTCTGGCTATGCAGCTCCACCGTTCTCTAAACACAAGCATTCATCCCCATCGGGATTCCCTGGGGATGACGTCGGCTGGGAATACCGGCGTCCCAGAAGACACATCACCACAGTGGAGGCGGAGCTGCCAAACCCGGCATGGCTGGAGAGAGATGATTATTCTCTCTCCAGCGTGCGGTGGCAGGCTATAAAAGGAAGCGGCACACGAGGGTGAGTGAAGCTGTGCTTAACGTGAATGTTTCAGCTGTCTTTGTGTATCAGTTCTGTGCAGATTCCCTGTAGCACGAGAACGGACTCCAAGACACTTCTGCGTCCCCGTGTGACGACCGCCTTCTCCTCATCGAGGTGAGCCGGGACAAGAGGAATTCAGCTGCACTGAGCCCTGAACACAGACTACACGCTTCACCTGATCTAACCCCAACGAACTTTCTTTCTTTCTTTTTGGTTTTTCCCCTTTCAAGTTTGCCTTATTTTCCCTGCACCATTTGTGTGGATAAATAAAGCATGGACTCACTTGCACCGCAATTCCTGTCTCTGGCGTGGTTTGGTCTCAAATTGGAGTGCTCACTCGCTACAACTCTCTATCAGAAGTTTTTGAAGTTTGAAGCAAAAGGATGTGTCCACTCTCAGAAAAACACTCCAAAAGAATGATGTTAATGGAAGGACACCATGAAGGAAACTGCTGCTGTCCAAAAAGAAAGGCACTGCACACCAACACCACAGCCTCATCCCTTCTGTTAAGCCTGGTGTGGGAGCATGACGGTTTGGAGCTGCTTTGCTTCCTCATGGTGTGGATACCTTGCAATTACAGAGGGAGCAATGAATTCAAAACCATATAATGACTTTTTACAGAAGAATGTCAGAGCTGTGTGATGCAACAAGACAATGACCCAAAGCACACAAGTAAATCAACTAAAGAATAGCTGAAATAGAAGAACTTTTATTTCTTTATTTTGGCACAGCCATGTCAGAGTCCTGACCTTAACCCAGGTGAGATGCTGTGGCATGACTTCAATCAAGACCGCCCCAAAATATTTATGAACTGAAACTGTTTGCTAGGGAGAAATGATCTGAATTTCTTCCTCATCATTGTGCCGGTCTACAAGCAGCTGCAGGAAACATTTGGTGGAGGTTGTTGCTGCTAAAGCAGAATCAACATGTTACTTAATTTGAGTGTTCACTTACTTTTTCCAGCCTGCACAGTGAGTGAGTACTCCGTGTGCTCAAAAAGGACTACAAAAAATACTACAGTTCATGTTCATATAGATTAGTGAGATTGTGTTTGTCTGTAATTTTGACGTAATTGTAGTTTAGTCAGATCTGACCACTTTTTATGAATAACGAATGCAAAAACCCTGGTAAGTCTGTACTGGCCCCAAATTTCTCTTGCAATTGTACATTTAAATCTAATAGGCCTTTGTGTAACATTATAGAAATGACCCTCCCCTAACAAAATGAATACAATATATGAAAAACGTGGCAGTACAAAATGAACAACAAAAGCAGTACATGGACACTGAGCAAGATAAAAAGGACTATACAATAAATACAACATAAACATAAAGTATATTATATTCGGTAATCAGCAGGATAGTGAGCGGCTTGGTATGAGCTAAGTAAAGCCTTATCACTATGACTAATAGCATAAAAGTTAAAAGTCTGTCACTTTTTTCCACAGGGAAAAAAAATCCTCTATTTCACATTTCTATAGTTGTACATTCCTAGAAGTTGGCATCCAAAATGCCTCTCCAGAAGCTGCTGTCTTCCTCTGCATGTTTATTTGCTAATTCTTGAGGCTTGATGCATGGATTTATTTTTTTATTGATCTGGTATGGAATGGCCTTTTGACACAGATTGTTAGAATGTTTCTCAAAACGTGCCTCTCCTTAGCCATTTTTCACAATTACTCTTTTCACAGCAACTTCTTTCAAAAAACACAATTATGCAATATACAACAAAATAGGAATAAAGAAACAGTTACAAAATCAGGGGCATAGGATGCACAATGGTCAAAGTATCTCTGGAGGCATGATGGAAAATGCCCCTCGATGCCTCACCTGCCTTGTACCTGCCCATTGTTGGACCATAGTAGAGGGGAGGCTGTTCTTAATCACTGCAATGTAGGCACTGAAAGAAGAAATACTGGCTCATTCATTACTACACAACTTGTGTTGTTCTGTTGCTCTTCCTAGAGGTGACCCTAGAGGTGACCATCAGTAACCAGGCTAGAAGGCCCTTGGTCAGGAACATAACCAACAACCCAATGACCACTCTAACAGGGCTTCAGAAATTATTCAAAGAGATGATGAAAGAGTCATATAATCATAGAAAGAGATGGCTCCAGCTTCCCTACGACCCAGATGGATAAAGCGGTATAGATAATAGATGGATTAAACATTACTCCATCAGTCTGAGGAAACTGGAAAAAGATTATTAGACAGGAGCCCATATAAGAAGATTATTACTGGCTCTACTATAAGACATGATTGTCTTGTCAAGATTTGATTTGTACTTTGTCCAGTGGAGAGTATGCTTAGCACTGTCTCTAGTCATTATGAATTCCCAGAAGTTATATACATTAGCAGTCTTTTATGTAGTAATTTTGCCAAAAAGAAATTAATAATGAAAACATTTGTGCTTACTTTCAACACTGCTTTCCATTGGTTGGTTGCTTATAAAACTAAACAAAAGTTTTATAATTTTGTTGCATATTCATATTTTGTTTCTGATATTGATTTTCTCATTAACTCCTCCAGAATTAAACGATGATGTGTTGGAAGTCGTTTACACAGGAGAGGAACCGTGTCAGTGCTCGCAGTGCAGAAAGAGTTTTATTGGAAAGGATAATTTTCGGCCGAACTAGTGCATTCACACGGAAGAGAAGCCGTATCAGTGTTCACAGTGCGGGAAGAGGTTTACTCTCCAGTGTAAGCTTCAACTACACCAGAGGATTCACACAAAAGAGAAGCCGTATCAGTGCTCATAGTGTGGAAAGGGTTTTAGTCAAAAGGCTCATCTCCTAGAACACCAGCACGTTCACACAGGAGAGAAGCTGCATCACTGCTCACAGTGTGGAAAGAGTTTTAATTCAAAGGCTCATCTCCATCGACACCACCGCATTCACACAGGAGAGAAGCTGCATCACTGCTCACAGTGTGGAAAGAGTTTTAATTCAATGACTAATCTCCTCCGACACCAGCGCATTCACACAGGAGTGAAGCCGTATCACTGCTCGCAGTGTAGGAAGAGCTTTACTTGTAAGGGAAGTCTTCAGCTACACCAGCGCCTTCACACAGGACAGAAGCCCCATCACTGCTCGCAATGTGGAAAGACTTTTAATTGTAAGGGTAGACTTCAAACACACCAACACGTTCACATGGGAGAGAAACCGTATTGCTGCTTGCAGTATGTAAAAAGTTTTACTCAACAGTGCCATCTACAACTACACCAGTACATTCACACATGAGAGAAACCATATAAGTGCTCACAGTGCGGAAAAAGTTTCTCTCAACAGAGTCATCTACAGCGACACCAGCGCATCCACACAGGAGAGAAGCCGTATCTCTGCTCGCAGTGCGGGAAGAGTTTTGTTAAGCTGGGCGGGCTTCATCTGCACCAGCGCGTTCACACAGGGGAGAAGCCGTATTACTGCTCGCAGTGCGGGAAGAGTTTCGTTAAGCTGGGCGGGCTTCATCTGCACCAGCGTGTTCACATAGGGGAGAAGCCGTATCACTGCGCGCAGTGCGGGAAGAATCTTACTAAGCAGAGCAGGCTTCGTCTGCACCAGCGCATTCACACAGGGGAGAAGCCGTATCACTACTCACAGTGAGGGAAGAAATTTAATCAGCTGAGTGGTCTGTGACGACATCAGAGCATTCACATGCAAAATAACATTCCTGCTTACACTACCACTGCTCAGAGGAACTAGGCTTAGGTAATATAATGATTTAGTCTACACATTTGTACAATTAGTGCAATTGTGTAGACCACAATTATACTAATTATTATAGCTGGGGTTTATTCTGATTAAAATATATTACCAGACATCGCCCACCTTTATGCTTGGAAGCACTGCAGTGTAACATTGGAGTATGCTTGTGCAAGTTATCACTCTAAATACTCCAAAACAGCAGTCTTTCTCTTCTTAATAAATCAACAAATTATATTTGTGTAGGTGTTTGGAACTCTCCAGCATTAACTGTCAACACCTTGACTGAACTCAGGAAGTGGTCTCATCCTGCAAACAAACTGCACCAAAAAATTTTAAAATGGCACATTTAGTTTTTGGCAGAAAGAGGAAAAGAGTTGAATTTTATTGGGGGAAGAAGATAGGGCTGACGTATCAAATCTGAAACTTTTCAAACAATGGTGATGATAATATTTACTCATTATTAATTTGCTCTCCTGCACTGTACGCAATCGGCCTCATTTATCAAGCGGATATGAATGGATTGCTTCAAAAATCTTTTATAGGAGTATTTACATACTGTATTCAAGAAAATTCTGTAAGTTCTGAAATATGTTTGTATGCATAAGTTTACAATGTCAGGATCATAAGTAGGATCCAAAGACTGACTAATGTGAACCTCAACTGATTGGTTTCAGTCATTTAATTTCAAATTTACCGCGAGTTTATATCTGGATTCCTCTGTCCAGTTTAAATCACCTATTTACTTATCAGACCTATAATCCCCCTATAAGCTATAAGGATCCTTGCATTTTGATATCGGAGCATGCTGGTGCGTGTTGTCATTTGAAAATATGCCAGAAACAGGTTTTTTATTCTAATAAAATGTCAGATAAGCCAGTCAAGTCATGAATATGAAATGGTTCGGTCGGTCGAAGTCAGGGTTGCGTAGCACCGGGGAGCTGGTTAGGGCGGTTTTTAGGTCCTGAAAGACCTCTTCTGCGGCTGTCGTCCATCTGACCGCCTCTGGTTCTCCCTTCCTGGTGAGATCTGAAAGGGGGTGAAGCTATAGAGGCGAAGTCAGGCACAAACCGTCTGTAATACCCCGCCAGCCCCAAGAAGGCACGTACCTGCTTTTTGGTTCTGGCCTCAGGTAGTTCCGTAGCACTTCTACCTTCCTCTCCTCTGGTTACAGCAGGCCACAGCCAATGCTGTATCCCAGGTAGTGCGCTTCAGTGCGCAGCTCTTCGAGGACCCGGCGGAAATGGAACAGATTGTCTTCTCAAGTGGACAAGTGGACGATGACGTCGTCTAGGTAGGCTGCTGCGAAGCCCCAGTGAGGTCTCAATATGATGTCCATCAGCCTCTGGAAGGTTGCCGGAGCTCCGTGCAGCCCGAAGGGGAGAACCCAGTATTGCCAGTGGCCGCTGGTGGTACTGAAGGCAGTTTTCTGTCTGGATGCAGGAGAGAGAGGAACCTGCCAGTAGCCCTTTGTTAGATCCAGGGTGGAGATAAAGCGGGTCCTCCCCAGGCGCTCCACCAGATCGTCCACTCGTGGCATGGGATAGTCGTTGAACTCAGAGACCTAGTTGAGTCGGCGGAAGTCATTACATAACCGGAGGCTTACATTGGGCTTGGGGACTTCGACAATGGCGCTGGCCCAGGGGCTAGAGGTTTCCTCTATTATGCCATTTTGAAGCATTTGTTGGACTTCGCGCTCGATAGCTTGGCATCGGGCCTCCGGCACGTGGTAGGGTCGCTGCCTGACGACAACCCTGGGAGGCGTCCTGATGGCATCCTGAACGACGTTGGTCCGCCCGGACTCCGAAGAGAACACATCCTTAAACTGATCCTCCAGCTCCTCCAAGTTCTGCCTCTGGGATGGTGTCAGGTCGGGTCCCTTCTCCACCATCTCCCGGGTGCCTAAAACACAAAACATATCGGTCCCCACAGCAGCTATCGGTTCCCGCCAGCATTTCAGTAAGTTGATGTGGTAAGTCTGTGTTTCAACACGCTTACCTGGCTGTTGCAGGCGGTAGTTAACCAGGCCCACTTGCTCCACGATTGTGTAGGGGCCCTGCCAGTGTGCCAGGAACTTGCACGCGGCATCGGGGACTAGGAGCAGCACTCGGTCTCCAGCCTGGAATTCACACGGTTGTACTCCCCTGTTGTACACGCGCTGCTGCTCCCTCTGGGCTGTTGCCATGTGCTCTCTGACGATGGGCCCGACCTTCCAGATTTACTCCTGCATCTGCTCCACATACTTGATTAGGGAGCAATAGGGGGATGGCTGCGCCTGCCGACGGCTTGTTGCTGCTCCCCAGGGAGGCCCTGCAAAATCCTGTCGACGACGACTCGCTGGATGACCTCTTCTGATGATAGCGCTTCCGGCTGGAGCCAGCGCCGCGTAATCCGTAATAGTTCATCGATCTGGGCGTGTGGCTCATTACGCTCACACACACTCACCCTCGTGTCTCGTCACTTCCTTTTAAAAGCCTGTCGCAGCGGAGCTGGAGAGAGAATAATCATTCCTCTCCTGACGTGCTGTGTTTTGCCGCCCCGCCTCCCTTTGTGTGCCCCTTCTATGGGGATGCCGGCGTTCTCACGTGACGTCATCTCCCGGGACTCCCAATGGGGAGGAGTGCTTGTCCGTGCCGAAGTGTAAGGCGACATAGCCACAAACGCCACAAAAGAAAACCATTTAAGCATTTAGGAATGTAATCATTTTTAGGTAAGCCATTGTTACATCACACAGGCTACAGTAGAATATGTTTAATCAATTATTAACTTTTATACTCCATTAAAATAACAAGCTATCAAGATAATTGATCAGAATGACACATTCTACCAGGAAAGCTTCACTGCTCACCATTGGGGATTCCAGGTATAGTGTTGGACATTACCAAAGGGAGGTGTAGGAGGAGTTGTGAACTTTGAGATTTGACATTTTCATGGACTCATTGTTTGCCTTCTAGGACCTCCTCAAATGTCTGGGCTCCAAGCTGTTGCCTTGTCTGTCCTTTAGCGATGCTTCTGCAGGTTGCATTGCATAGCCGTGAATAAAACCGTAATAAGCAGACAAAGTGCACAAAAATTACATTAAAACACAGCTGAAAGTCACTGTTTTGTTTTGAAAAGTGCTGGGAACAAGGACGGGTTCGGCATGTTCGCACCTTTTTCCAGTGGGCCACATAGAAACATCTTCCCTTTAAGGATCTCCTTTAAAAGCCACTTCTGCTTTTTGTGCGTTACTACGCTATAACGTTGACCTGTTCATATGGACGGCATAATGCATCATGGTAAGACAGATGCATTTGCATCTTTTATTCTAGTGTTTTGAAAGTCACTGTCATGTAAAACAATAAAAAAAATTTATGAAAGCAACATAATCGACTTGTCTGTCTGTCTCTGTCTGTCAAGAACATCACCTAGCCATGTTTTCTCAGATACTGAGACCATGAGACCAAATAGCCCTATTTTAATAAACATTTTTTTCTAATATATAAATGACAATGGGCAATTTTATATCAGATTAAAAAAAAAACATTATTTAGTTTAGTAAAGCTGCAGGATGTAGGATCTTTGCCATCTAGTGGTGAAAGGCAATTTTTTATATTTTATTATATCAGGCACAATATCACAGTATGAACAAAAGCAGCAGAACATTAGGTGGTGTTTCCACAGCAGCTCGGTGCTTTACCTGTAGCAGTGTTACTGCAGGCTGTAATTATCACAGTGTAACGCCACTCATTACCTGGGAAACATCAGCAACACTAATGAATGATTATATAAATACTATAGGAACAGCATCATGCAGCCATATTTTGATTATTTAAATGCAGTTAATTGTCCAGCACAAAAAACAGGCAACTTCAGAGTCATTCTGAAAATGATTGTCTCTCATCAGTGATTTCCATCTGGGAAAAGCCATACAGTGTTTATCCCTGTTTTCTGCCGTTGTCCATCCCGATTTTACCGTCTTCACTTTGCTTCATGCTCCCTTACTGTTTCTTGTGTTAAATAATAAGTATGATCCTCCATTTTTACAAAGTTTGAGCCAGCAAACACGCAGGAGGCATCGTCTAGAGGTTTGTCTGTTCTGGACTAATGTAGCAACATAGCAGCCTCCATTAAACGTGGGCCCGTGCCCTATGTAGATAAAAGGGGGCTCATTCTAAGCTTTTGAAAACACAATGATTTGTAATTACAAGTTTTTGTACACTAATGGAATGATATTTTTGAATACAATATTGAAATAAAGCAGATATAATAATCAGAATTACAACACACTGTATTCTCACCAATAAAGAATGTCACATTTCATACATATACTTTACAGTCAGTGTTGGAGAGTAACTAGTTCCACTATGTACTTAAATACAGAAATAAATGGAAATGAAATCTGTTACAGTAACTGTGAAAAAAAATGTAATTAAATTAGTTACTTATAAAAATGCTGGTGATAAAAAAAGACGTTACATCTGAATTTATTCCTTTTGGTAAAAAGTTTACAGGTAGAATATAACATTCCGTTGCTTAGCACAGTTGCATTAATGCAAAAAATAAAAATTTTGGAATTGTGTGGCAGGGGAAGACTCATTAATATGTATAAAAGAAGTGCTACCTGATTGGCTGATGCAGTGTTCTTGATGTCAATAGCAATC
The DNA here is from genome assembly GCA_030068355.1 of Notoglanidium maculatum. Lineage (NCBI taxonomy): Eukaryota > Metazoa > Chordata > Actinopteri > Siluriformes > Auchenoglanididae > Notoglanidium > Notoglanidium maculatum. Next base: position 822 of record JAQQZX010044041.1, on the reverse strand, counting down.
AACAGGACTTAAATCTCCTCATGAGTGAATTCTGTGACAGCAGTTTAGGCCTGCCATGGTTTTGAAATGCTTTATTCACACACAAACACACACACACAACATGCCAGAGCAGGAAGGATGTATTGGCCAATCAGGTAGCGCTTCTTTCATGAATATTAATAAGTCTTTCCCTGTCATACTACGTTTGGAATATTAATGCCGACTACACTACGGTGGACGGCCATATCATCAGACAAGAATGCCTTTTAATGTGGGAAAAAGATTTTCCTTCTGGAATCAGAAAAGGGCTCTAACTGTAAAATGTAAAGTGTGTTTACTGGCCATGAAAATGATCAACGTCAAAGCTGAGGAAACCTCTACAGATAACTGCAATCAGTCAATTAAAATAATGTACCTCCCACCCCTCACGGCAGATTATTAGCTAGTTATATAATTATTAGCTAGTTAGCTTACAGACCTCTTTTGCACAGCCACATTTAGGAAGCCTTTGATTGATTAAAAAAAAAAAAAAAGCACTCGTTAACTTACTTCAGCATTGTGCTTTTGTAGCCCTCTATCACTAATTAAGTAATAGGAGCTAGCCCTCATGAAATATGAACTTGGAGAGGTCATTAGCCAGTGAAATGTGGGTTTAGACCCAATGATTATTTGATGATGTCATGGGGCTTTAACAATATTCTATATAAAATCGAACTTTTTAAAAAAAATGGCAGTGATATCATGCACATACAGCACACGCAGTAATCAGTGGAGAGTTGAGTACTGTCGTGACATTTAGACTGCCTGATCTAACTTAATGTTTTTAGGACTTCAGCTTTATAG
>JAQQZX010044001.1:0-13747 GCA_030068355.1 Notoglanidium maculatum | reverse complement strand
CCCCCCCCCCCCCCCCCCCCCCCCCCCCCCCCCCCCCCCCCCCCCCCCCCCCCCCCCCCCCCCCCCCCCCCCACACAGACAGAGACACAGCGAGAGAGAGGGAGAGAGAAACTCCTGCTGAGGAGCCACACAATTCCACGTGCTCCATGTTTTGTTTCTGATTTCCCTGAACAGTAAAGTCTGCATGTTTACACAAAAAAAGCAGCTGCATCTTTGAGGCTGCAGAGGGGAGGGCAAACCTAAACATACCCCCCACCCCACCCCACCCCACCCCACCCCACCCCGCCCCGGGTCAGTGACGGCCCACTGTGTCGTGCAGCCATTTGCACTCTCGCTCTTGTAACGCTCGCTCTGCTCTCGTCATCACGCCGACATCCTGCTCGTCACTCGGGAGCCGTCCCGCTTCACCCGGCCGCTCTGTGCGAAGCGCACGCTTCTCCCACCTTGGTTTTCCTTTTGTATTGTACATGTAAAATTTCATGTGTGTATAGTGGATAAAAGATGTGGGCAACTGAAAGGTATTCTTTTCTTTTCCTCCTTGAGACGTATATTTTTAAATAAAATGTTCCAATTCATGATTTGTGAGAAGCTCGTTTCATTCAGCCTGATGCGGACTCAACAGTGCTGCAAAGTTAGAACCCCGACTGATACGAGTGGCAAACGAGAACCGCTTCGGTTCCATAGTAACATTTCATTTAGAATAAAACCGCCGTGTCCTCATTAACACCGACCACAGAGCGGGATCTCTCCTCCATCTGGACTGTGGGCAAGAACAGCAGTCGGAATTAAACGGATTCGGATCCCAGAGCAACGCCAGCGCTCTTCTGTCCTCTGAACGCAGGATTAGTGCTCGCTCCGACAGCATTTCTGACTCCCCCAGTTCGCTCAAGGCGTAAACGCCGCTCGAACCAGTGATCTTTACGCACTTTGCCCTAATGCTCATGACGGGCGTGGCCTGGAGACGATCGTCTTGGTTACCGGTTCATGGTTTAAAAAAAAAGAAAAAAAAAAGAGGGGGTTGGGCACCAGAGAATGTAATAACGGCAAGAAAATATATATCTTTTTTTATTTCACACGATTACCAAAAGTTAGTGCTCCCCATGTTTGTGATTCGAACGGCTTCATTCCAAACCTTACTCATAATCGACGTCTTCGCTTCGCGCCGTTCCCTGAACGCGTTCCTTTATTAGATGTGCATCTCTCACGCCAACTAACTTTGAAATCTGCTGTTCTGGCGTCAACACGTCTTTAAGCGAATTAGCAGTCTGGTGCTCATTGGTTCCTAGAATGCAACCTGAAAAGACTTCACAGCAATAAAGATGTCGTCTATATTTAGTAGATGAGCACGTTTTTTTTTCCCCTGGCACTTTTCTCCTCTAAAAAAACCAAAATTTAACTTGAACAAAAATGATTAAATGAATCTTTAAAATCTGGCTCGAGGGTAACACCTCTCTCTCGACGACTTGGCGAAAACATTTTATGGATGCGCTCCATTCCGAGACGAACCTGCTCTCGCCGGTTTAAATCTCCGGAGAGGAGAAAGTGTGCTGCGGGACGTTGTGCTACTAAACGGCGATCCGCTGGAACGCTTCGGATGTGAACTTTCTGCGTCGTCACTGCTTACCAAGAGCTGGACTCCAAGTAGTTAACGTAGCTCGCGCATTGATCAGAGCCGAATCGGATCGGATCATAGCAGGCTGCGCCCGATACCGTCCCGCTTCCTCGGGAATGAACATCGCATCGAACACCGATTCACACCTTCATACGGGTCGATTCATAATGCACTAGTACATGAGGACTACATTTCCTTACGAAGGAACAGCAGGTCGCAGCACATACGGTAGCATGACACATGAAATGGCTTGAAGAACTGCAGCGTACTCTAGTAGATGGACAAGCAACAGTTAGCTCTGGTCCACTAATCTGATTGGTCGAGAGCGCAGTGTGACGTTTCTCTGTACATCTTTAACAGGAATGTACAAAATCGGTGAGGTAGCTACCCGGAGAGCCGACCGCGGCTGCTTTTCCGTTAGCCGAGCAACGATCAACAACACTTGGCCATAATGCGTACGAAAGGTCACGCGATATGAATTTTTTGCTCGTAGAACTGTTGTATAAAAGCAATAATCACACTCGAGGTCACAACTTAATCGTTAAATACGGCCTCGTTTGCTTGCGGCAGGAACTCGTTCAGCGGCAGAATCACCGGGATCAGACTGCGTCCCAGTGTGCCGCGCGGGAACCCGAGGTTTACGTCCTTATTAAGCACACACCGCTGCTTTCAGTAGGACTGCGCAGCTACTACAGCAGGCACACGAGACGCAGAATATCACGTAATGGCAGAAAAGCTCTTACAGGGGTCAAAGTGACGCGCTTGCGTCCGGTGAACGTTATAAAGAGCGGACTTGACTTACGAGGAAAATAAAGAGAAATAGGACGGGTTAAAGATGTCTGAGTATTCAGCACGTTAGCGGTTAGCAGGTTTGTGATTCTCGGATGGAGATTTGGACAAGTTTGAGAACTGCAGTTGAGCTTAATAATCCAAACTCTGCAGCAGAAAAGAGAGAGGAAATGAAGCAGAACGGAGTAGATTTTCTAGAGGACACCGTGTGAGAGGGTGAGAAGAGGGCTTTGTGACCGCCGAGGCTTCAGGATGCGCTGGATCCCCCTCCCCCACCCATGGCTTTTCAGACGCTGTGAAAAGGAAGCCATTAACTCCAGAGGTCACTTTTTAATTGGTCATGGCCCTCCGTGTTGGAGGTTCGTCCCTTTTTATGTGGAAAATAAAACCAGCGACGATGCATCTGTGGATTAAAGCTCCGTGGGCAGAGCAGGCGAGCGAGGGGAGGGATTTTCCACATTTCCACTGTATTGTGTACACGGTCCATTACGGAGGTTCATTCAGATCTGGTTTCAGACCGCAGGAAAACGGGCACGGCGGCACAGCCGTATCCGAGCGCGTGAAGGCGCCGGCCTTCTCCGAATGCATCAGTGGTGCGGTAATGATACACGGTTCAAAAATGAAACCGTTCGCTGCGAATGTGAAAAGCTCTCCATGCCAGAATCTGGGAATTCTCATACAAGCCAAAGGCGGCTGCGCGACAGCACGCGTGTGCCAAATAAAGGCTTTCCTCCCTGGAGCCCCTGCGATTGAGGCCATCTAGACGCGCACGCGGCACGGCTCGCTCCCTCGGGATCGCGGCTAAACGTTTAGCGCTGCTCTCAAACGCGGCTCTGCCGAGTTTCACCCTCACGTTCCACAGATCTGTTAATAGCTCGGCCCGTTACCGGCCTGCGGAACCCTGAGGACTCGTTAGAGCTGCTTATTTTTCCTACAGCTCGCGTAAAGTACGGGCTGAAACTCCGGGTCATGCTGTAGCAAATAAAATAACCTACGACAACCTACCGCAGCCGTGTTTACTGCAGAACAGGAAAACTTAGTTACTGAACATTCACATCATGCATTTAATACAATACAGGTTATGCCATGTGACGCGTTACCATAGAAACACCAACGCATGACAAAGAGCGCATTAAACCTATAACCCTGTGATTCGCAGTGACGAGGCTTCTACGTCATCTGCGCAGACGCTGGCTAAACCATGGGCGCTAATTAACGCTGCTCATTAACAGCGCTGGTATCGAGAGCGCGCGTGGGAATTCAGACTGCGACGCAACTTCTTTACGCTGCGTTTCATGTTCCTCTCAATACGGCGCCGATCGTCACTTGTATTTAAAATGGTGCAGGGGAAAAAGATCGGAGAAGAAGAAAAAAAAAAAAAAAAAGCGCTGATGAGCGTGAGGCAATCGGGGAACTACATTACACCATGGGGTATTTTTATTACACCACGCATCATGTAGCTCGAGTATTAATTGCCTCTTTGTTTACAAGATAGAAATTAGTCTCACTTCCCTTTAAGCATCGTTCCCCTACAGAGCGCTAGAGCTCGAAGCTGCGGCGCTGCGAGACACGACGAGGAGGAAGCGTTTCTTCGGTTCCCTCGACTCGCAGCGAGGGGCAAAGCCGGAGCGCTCGTTAATCCTCCAGGGCTCGGCATTCCTCGGAGCACAAAAACTAAAAACAACAAATATAATAATAATAATAATAATAATAATAATTCAAAAGAAAGGAAACTAAGGGAGAGCGGCAAGGCCAAAGACATGCCATGATGCGGAATAAAGATGAAGTTGATGCACCTTTATTTCAGTCAGGCTGGGAAATCATCCACGAGGACAAACTGGCTGGGTAACATGTTGGACAGCAGGAATTCTTCACAGCATGTGAGGAAATTCAGGCACACCACCCACTCTCTCCCGAGGCACAAGCACAACGTGTAAACATGAGCCGAGTCACGCAGCCGGGAGGCGGCCATTTATCATCATCATCATCATCATCATTATTATTCGTGTATTTATAGATGCAGTTTACATCGCATCCTAATGGAACATTAAAAACAGCAATGCCTATTTGTACAATTTCTGAACATGTTTCATTTCATAAATATGGACCTGTGTGTGTGTGTGTGTGTGTGTGTGTGTGTGTGTGTGTGTTGAAATATACAGCAACGAAATGGAACTACTACAACTTCTGGAAAAAAGGAAACAGTACGTTTCCAAGCATCATCAATGCCTCTGCACACAATGCGGTGTGTGTGTGTGTGTGTGTGTGTGTGTGAGTGATGAACGTTTGTAACAGGTGCGTGAGTCAGTCATGACAGGCTTCAATAAAATCGCAGTGAAAAAAGCATCACATTTGCTCATGCACATGGTCACCAAGGAAACAGTGTTCAGCAAAAACAGATCAGTGTCTGATGGGTGTCTCCACACACACACGAAAATCCTTCACAGGTTTATCAATTTCCAAAAGCCAGCATTGAATATTTAAATGATACAGATTTTAAAAAATCTGAATTTTTACCTAGTGGGAATTTAGCAGTACAAACAGTGAGTTTTCCCCCGCGTGAAAGATGTAAAGCCGGGTGGCGGCATGACCGTGTTTGACTGACGGGGCCACCGCGCTTGACAGGGGAACACAGACGCACAGGGGACTGCGGCGGCGCTTTAGTATCTGGCACGACGATGAAAAGTAAAAGCCGAATCTCAAACCCAGGGACCGCTCGCCGCGTCAGCGTGGCAGATTTATACACTGAACGTGAAACGAGAAGCAACAGTTTGCATTTTGATCCTGGAGGCCATTCTGCATTGCTTTGCACTAAAGAAAAAACAAAAAGCAAAATGAACACACTTCCTGCCACTCGATTCAGTTTAAACGTGCTCGGCTTCGGCGGGTTTTATCTTGCGCGCCTCCCAAACCTGGAAAGCTGCAGAACGGATCAAATAATTCTGTACCGCACGAACCTTCAGAGGAAAAACCTATTCTTAACGAACGTTCCCATGACGGCTGAACTGTACACACGTGTCCGACTTTTGATCTGATCCTTCCGACCTCATGAAGATAAACATTGAGGGGAAAGTAAAGGACTTTAGACGCACCGACACGCCATGCACGCATTTCTTGACCCATAAAATCCAGAGTCTTTTCACTGTAAATGTTTTAATCAGAGGCAACAGCCGTGCATGTGCACTGCAGATACGCTCGCTCGCTCGCTAATCTCCGGAAGGTTAGGCCGAGTAAGGAACCCATGTGTACAGAGAGCCGAGCAGGAAGGATCTGGGACTCGGCCGTCCTGAGCGCGCCTGAACAGACTTCGCTCGAACTGCCGCAGTAAAAGGAACGAAATTGCATTTTACACGACTTTTTTTTTTTTAAGTCCTGGAGCACGTTCTCTCAGGTGGCCCGACGTGCCGCGTTGCTTATCCGGGTAACGTGTCTGTTGTTCAGATGGTTGGATAAATGAATTTGCTCTCCCTCGAGGAAACAAAGCTGTTTATCCTCTTATAGGAGCTTTAATCTATCCCCATCAGGAAATAATAATACCTCCATTATCCTGATAAATACACCTAACGACGGTGTAGATACATCGGTCTGTTGGTGCGTTCTCAAATCTGATGGATTAATGATCGAGGAAACCACAATAGTTCAGGCTGTAATTGAAACGACAGTAATATTAATGCACATACGTCAGGGTTTCTATAGTAACGGCTCGTTCACGAGGACGTGAAAGACCGAGTCGAGCCAAATAAACAAAGCCTAATAAACAATTCTTTGAAAATCACCTTTTTAAAAATCTGTGCAAACACTGAAGGAAGGAGTCGCCAGTACAAGCAAGTGGTAACAGGAACCGACGCGTCTTACAGATGTAGAATAAAGGATGTACAATGCGAATAATTGTGGTATCCTACAAGAGGAACAAGCCGTTACTGGAGAATAATCTGGAGAACGTTAGGAGAACGCGCAGGTCTGCATATCCGTATCGGTGAGATTCCTGGTCACCAGATCAAACAGGTGCTGAAGCTCCATGCTGATGTGCGGCTCATCGCCGCCCGCACACGTGCGCTGGAATTCCTCCTCTGGCGGATCACATGACGTACGCCATCCGCGCCACCCCGAACACGGTTTACATTCAAAACCACCATGAGCACTCGGCGCGTGCACCATGTTAAGGAAAGGCATTTAAACCCACTGCCTTTGCTTCCCAGTCTCCACTGCAGCTTCTCTCGAAAAAGCAATCAGATTTATCTCTGGGCAATTTATTTTGCGATCTCTGCGGGAATAAGGTCCGGCTAACTGACAAAGCTATAAATCTGCCCCCGGGAGGCTGCGCGCTGCCTTGACTGCAGCTTGTATCCAAACAGTTTTTCCCCCAGACCAGTGTGAAGGAGCTTAACGGCAACAGAGCAGCCATCGGGAGGACGCGCGGAACTCGCCAAGTTCAAGGACTGTGGCTTTCATTATGAGCGCCCGATAAATCTAGAAAACGCTTACGAGGAAGGACGTATCGATCTCCACGCAGACTCATCAGCAAACACCTCCCTAATGTATTTACGGCCTCGTGCATCTAAAAGCCGTTCCTTGCTGGGTCGCTGGCCGAGCCACAGCGCACGCCCCTCCCACGCCCAGCGCCGCACTGCTCCAGTCCCGACCGCGTCGCATCCTGCAGCGACGCCACCTCGTGTCCGATCACGGCAGCCGCGGTGTAATGACCGAATAACCGTCATTTGAAGTCTGGCAGCGCCCCTAGAACACCTCTCCTTTAGGAGGAATTACAGATGTGACGCAAAACCATCCTCGGCGCTCAAAGTAACAACGTCATTGCGCGCTTATCAGACGGAGCCGTGAGAGGATTCGCTGTGAACTCCCACCGCTATCCTCACCAGATTATAATAAACAGTAAAAACAACGCAACATGCTGCTAAGAGTAGATGGTTTCATCTTCTCAAGCACTTAAAAACCAGCGGAGTTTAAAAGATTTAGTCCTTCATCTTCGGTAAGCGCTTCATCCCGTCAGGGTGGCGGTGGATTATCCCAGGAACACGCCAGACATTCACAAACCCATTCACACCTAGGGGCATCTGAGCGGAGCGGAGCCGGCATGTTTTCAGGAGGAAACTGGTGAACCTGGAGGAAACCCCATGTAGGAACAGGAAGAAATGAGCGCCGTCATGAAGCAGGGACCTTGAAGATGTGACCCACCAAATTTGAGAACGCCGTCCTGTCTGACATCAAGACAGAATCTTAAGCACTTCCACAGATTTTCTTTTTTTTTTTTTGAGACCCGGATGACGATCTGCTCGGTGAGGATCACTCACACACACACCGCGCACACACACACACGCAGCACATCGCACACTTTAGCTAATTGGTGGTGTTTTTCTTGCAGACGAGCAAGGCCATCTACTGTAAACAGGATTATTACAGTTAATATTTCCTCTCAGAAGAAAAGGTAGATCTTATTAATCCAAATCAGCAAGCGTAACTTCCCCTCCTGCGCATACGGAGGAGAAAATCAGATAAATGAAACCCTACTAATATGAAAAGCAATATTCAGCACTGCGCACTATTAGTTCGCTGGATTAGCGGTGAATAAATGTGCAATTCTTGAATATGATTTGAGATTCTTTTTTTTGGGGGGGGGGGGACTGGCTCGACTGATTATTTGGCAGTAAATGTTCTGCCTAAAATTAATCTTGAACACTAATGCCAATTTTACACAACATGCATGCATGTTAACCGCAGTCTTCTTAACGTGGAGGGCTGCCGGACTCGTCCGCAAATCACGACAAGTCAGATGAAACAAAACCCACCGCAGGGCTCATGGAACGCTGTGCTCGTGATGGTTAAGCAGAGTGTTTGACTAGTTTAGCTTAGATTAGTCCCACTGCTCTACAAGCACACTCGTGAAGAGGGGAAGCATTTGTTTAGGGTGCATTCGGACTGTTGTGTTCTGCTGTAAACGCAACATTTAAACATGAGTAAACATGTTGATACGTCAGCATTAAATACACGCAGATGTTACACGTCTGTTCTGTTGCTGCTGCACTGTATTCAAGTTTCATTTAGTGCTAGTGCCGCTGGCTAATCAGCAAAGCCGACTGTACTAGCTACGTACACTCGGCAGAGGACCCGACCATCTCTGCTACTCCTTTCCAAGCTTTACTTTCCTACGCAACGCCTCTAGGCACTTTTCCGACTGCAGGTATGAGCTAAAGAAGATGAAAAGCATAATGGGCTCTGGCGCTTGCCAATGTGAACGCAGGGTTTAAATGTAGACAGCCGTGTCGCGGTCAATACTGAGCGTTCACTGAACAAGATTTGTGCTTTGGCCTTTAAACCATTTTATTACATCCACGCTTATTGAATTAGGAGGAGAATTACTTAGCTGAATCTTTAAAATGCTGCCATCACCATGACTTCTCCTCCAGAACTGGGGTGGCACTGGGAAACTTGCTGTTCAATACATCACGCACGCGTACATGACCTTTTCATTTTACACGCCTCCTTGCCGCGGAACGGCAGGGACGCGCTGGTGCACCGTGGCTTATTAGGATACACGCTGTTGACGTCCAGCACAGCGTGGAAGACGAGAGAAAAGCGGCTCTCAATCGCGTGGTTACGGGTCTCTGGGAGGCGGAGTGGACATCACGTCTGGCTGAGAGAGGTTTCCAGCTCCGCTTTAGCGTGGTCAGCTATCGACTAGTATAGCGTCTATTCTGCCCGATCAAAAGAAGAACCTCGGTATGGACGTGGAATCGCCGCAGCAGACGAGAAAACGGGCCTGCACGTTGACGTGATGTGGCTCTTTGGCCCGTGGAAAAGCAAACCGGTTCTTAGAAGGTTCACAAGCTGAACCAACTCAACCAGTATTAGCACAAACACAAGGGAGTTAGCATTGGTGGAAGGGGGAAAGAGGGCTCGAGTTCCAATAACGCAGCTAAAGCAGGCGTCGGAAGCCAAATGGTGCAAAAGGAGTAAGAATGAACTGCTCACATCACACGCACTAATTCTGTTGCAGAGATCATCAACATGAAGGCCAGAAGAGGCAGAAACCAGCCGGGAGAGTGCAGAAGAGCATCATTTGACATTTCTGTAAGAGACAATCTTTCTGCTCAATTTGGCATTTCAACTAGCCATCACTGAGGAAAAAGCACTCGGCATCAGAGGGAGAAAGTGCAGCGGCCAGACAGACCGACGAGCTGCAGTGATGGGGCTGCGCACTGAGGAGGCACACCATGCAGCAAGTGATCAGGACAAAGCTGGGTAAACGGAACGACGGCAAGAAAGACGTCACGAAAGAAAAGTGGCAAGAAAGAAGCATCAGAGTAAAACGACAGACATGCAGAAAGAAGCAAAAAAAGACAAACACAAAAGAAAGACTGCAAGAACTCTCTCTCTCGAACATAAGTGACCGAATCGGAGAGACATTTAAAGCGCCAGAAGACGCGCCTGCAGTGAGAGCGAGCAGCTTTACTCCGAGCTCTCCACTTTACAGACATTAGAGGGAGATGATGCTGACCTTGAAAGACATTTCTGCCTTTTTCACTTTATTTCCCAAAGCTCCAGATGTATAATTGGAAGCAAAGAAGATTTTTATTTCCTGAAGAAGCCAATAAATGTTAGCTCGGCTCCGAGTGGAAATGCGCGCCATCATCAGAGCTACGGGGATTAACGGCGTCTCCGACGCCTCGCTTCAGGGTCGGCTGGAGGATCTCGCTGCAAGATCGTGTTTGCGTGACGAGCCGTCTCGCTGTAAGGGGCGACGCGATCAATTCAATTACAGCACAGCTCGGCTGACGATCTCGCAAACGAAACGAGCCAGCACCGAGACAGACCAGATCCTCGGAGACGCCAAACCCCCCGATTGGTCCCGAAGGGGGTGGTAATTTAAATCGCAGGTCCAGACTAATTAGTGCTCGTCCTAATACTTTATCGTTTCTATAGCGACACCCTGTTGAACCCCCACGGAGACGTTCTCCACGTTATTCATAGCATTAATGGAAGGAGTCTCTGGTGTTGAAGAAACGCCGCGGTACGAGAGGAACAAACCCGTTCAGGACGCAGCGCGAGGTAGTAACAGCTACTCCATCACGCCACCCTGTCAATTATTTTCCTCCAACAGCACAGCACACTGCTTTACTCCTTTACTTAAAAGTTGCCACTGGCAAAGGTCACTTAATCCAAGAGTTATGAGTACGTCAAAAAAAAAAACAACTTCAATATGAAGTACTGAGTGTAGGGATTTTTAAAAACGCTTTCAGGTCAAAGTGAAATCTGTTTTGGTGGATTCAGAGCCAATTATTCTTGGCTCAAGCTCTGACAGAAAAAAAAAATGATTCATTTCTTTCCCTGGGCTATTCGTTAGAAGATTCAGGAGACAATTATAGCTTTCACAGAACCATCTTTTCCAGATTACATGACTAAATTGCAGGAACAATAGTAAACATTAGAGAGAGCGAGAGGGCTGTACAACAGGGGGTGTATTCGTCGTGAGCACCGAACACGCAGCCGCACACAAAGCCCGATCGGTGCGCGCCTCCGTGTCGACTTCATTTAAACCTCACCTGCAAACCTTCACACGGGGGAGAACGAGGTGACCCGACACGGAGACGGGCTCGAGTGTAAAAGCCGCTTTTCACCAACATCCGTCATGCGCTTTTAGTTAAGGTGGAGATTATTTCAAAAGTAGGCCATGGAAGTGAGGTCTAGTTAAACGACGGCAGGCATGACGTGACCCAGATAGGCTTCGGTGTGAAGGACGGCCCATCTAGCGGCTTCAGATGAAAATTTCATGAAATGAGGTTTACATCCTTTTGATGTTTGAAAAATAAATTCACCAGCGTGTCCAAGTCGAGCACAGGGCTGCTTGTGGATTAACATAAATAAGCCTGATAAAGACAGAACGATGACATCGTGTGGCTCAAACCTTCACCTCGGCATTCTCCACGAGCGCTGGAGCTCGGCGAGCGGCGCACAGCGGCAAGCCAATGAGCCGGAGAGAAAACAAAAAGGCCCAATCTATTCACCCCACACGGGGATATTCGAGGAGACATCTGCTGCAGTAAGGCATCCACGGTGGCGGGAAACAGAAGAACGAGCCACCAAATGGATATAAACCTGCTCTCAGCTGGAGCATCTACACTGAACATGGCCATCTTTCTTCATTTAACACGCGTCAAAAGAGCATTTCACAACTCAACTGTGCTGGAGGGAATAAAAACACAGACCGCCAAACCGATAAGTCCTGAGCAAACTCGATCTAGACCACCACATCCCAAGGTCAGAAGGTGTCTCTCGAACCCGTTCCTGCATCTTATTTATACAGATCAACTGATCAGCATGCACACTATTATTAGCATAAAACACACAGGCCCGCGGACCTGAACCAACTCGTCACGTTTATAACCCGGTCCGTCAAATGGACTGTGAATCCATGCTCTAAATTAAAACTGCTTTGTAAGTCAATGTAAAACAGCACATACTTTTTTTTTTTTTTTTTTTTAACAACTCAACTACAGGCTAAAATACAGCAATAAACTCAGTCATAAATTCAGCTACTGACTAAATGCGTCAATGACACGTAACGTGTCAGTCCCAAGTACGTCCATTTCTGTTCCGGGTTTTATGACTACAAACAAGGGGGGGTGAATACTTACTTACACAGAACACTGTATTGTTTAACCATAATTTAGGGAATGGGTTTCCCTGATGGTGTTCATGTGTCATGTAGCTGACATGCATGTAGGTTTCAGTCCACTTTAGATAAACGCGAACAAGAGCACACACTTGAGTAGAGCTGCTGATGCGTCAAGTCGTGTTCTTGTTCTGAGACGCGTGAAACGGGTGGACCGAGTCCATGGAGGAGATTCGGCAAAATGAAAGTAAGGAGAAAGACGTGTTACAGACAGTGTCTCATAGAAATCCTGAAAGCGGCTGCTTTTTTAAATTTTTTTTTTTTTTTTTTAAAGACGTTAACTGACATCCTGCATATACGACTCTAAACACCTCATGAAGGTCATGGTTATAAATATGCAAAAAGGCTAAGGTGCTGTACAACGGACACAGGTGCGCGGAGCTCACTTAGCATTCAGCGCAGGAGCAGAGCGGAGCTGTACATAACCTTCAGCCGGCTTCAGACGATCACGCTTGCTTTTTGTTGTTCCTTCCTGGAATGGCATTTACGGCAAGTCTTCACTCTGAACAGGTCTCAGCTGGGGCTGAAACGGCAGCAGGGTCCGAGCCACCCGTGAAAATCCACAAGCAAACACGCCCGTGTTTACAACAGACTGCTAATGGATTCGTTAGGTACTCGGTAAAAGCACTGCACAAATAAACTGATTAGCGAACGAGGGGAGGGAAAATTAATAAGAGCAGTAAGTGAAAAGACAAGAGCAGCAGTAGCAAGCTGATTATCACATGTTAACGCAGGGGGTGGGAGGGAGGGAGGACACGACTGGAGGTGGAGGAAGAACGGCGCGGGGAGCACGGAGACACTTTATTGCCCCTCAATAAACACACTCCTGTTGAGGCGTAAAAGAAAACATTTAACATCTGGAGCCCAAAACGGAGTCCAAACCAACATCACGGCCTCTGGAAGTGCAGCAGAGGGACCGTTTGGGAACGGGCAAATTCACCATTTACAAATAATAACCATGTAGAAAGATCCTTCAGCGATCTCACCACCATCAACAGAGCTGCAACTACTGCGGGGGGGCACGAGACAGAGAGACAAAACAGAGAGAGACAGACAAAACAGAGAGAGAGACAGAGAGACAAAACAGAGAGAGACAAAACAGAGAGAGACAGACAAAACAGAGAGAGAGACAGAGAGACAAAACAGAGAGAGACAGACAAAACCGAGAGAGAGAGAAAACAGAGAGAGACAGACAAAACAGAGAGAGAGAGAAAACAGAGAGAGACAGAGAGACAAAACAGAGAGAGACAGAGAGAGAGACAAAACAGAGAGAGAGAAAACAGAGAGAGACAGAGAGACAAAACAGAGAGAGAGAGACAGAGAGAGAGACAAAGAGGTACAGATACAGACACAGAGAGAGAGGGAGGTGCGCGAGCACACTAGATTGAGACAGGAATTTTTTTTTAACCTCGAACCTGCCAACAAAGTCAAGACCTGAGCAAAGACAAATCAAACCGTAAACCCTGCAGAGTGAACGCCTCAGGCGTATTAAATTAGCCTCGGGGGCAGTCACGCACTCAGAGGCTTTTATGAACCTGGTGTAAATGACGGCAGTCGGAGTGGCTGTAGCAGGACTCTGGTCTTATTAATTAAAGTCATCGGTGAGGACTGGGTACAATTCTGGAGAGAAAGCGGGGGGGGGGGGGGGGGGGGGGGCG
>JAQQZX010043980.1:0-13749 GCA_030068355.1 Notoglanidium maculatum | reverse complement strand
ACATTAAATGTGACTATAAATGGATAAAAACTATGACAAGTATTTTTTAAAGAATCGTTTTTTAATTAATAAGACATTTTTCGTTTATGTTTTCCTGATTTTTCAGGATTAAAGGCAAGTGTTTGTGTTTAAAGGTGTTGGTCTAGAGCAGTGTTTCTTAATCAGGGGTCCGTGGACCCCTTGTGGTCGGTGGCATAATTGCAGGGGGTCTGAGGGATTGATTCTAAAAACATTTAAAATATAAGTAGCATTTTTAAAATATTTTAAATAGGATGCCACCTTTGCAATAAGACGGTTCGTGAAATTTCCTCCCTGCTGGATATTCCACGCTCAACTGTAAGTGGTGTTATTGGCAATTGGAAGCGTTTAGGAACAACAGCAACTCGGCCACGAAGCGGAAGACCACATAAAGTCACAGGGCAGGTCAACGACTACTAAGGTCCATGGTGCATAAAGGTCACCAACGTTCCATTGCTGAAAAGTTCCAAACGTCCACTGGCGTTAATGTAAACACAAAAACTGTGCGGCGGGAGCTTCATGGAATGGGTTTCCACGGCCGAGCCGCTGCATGTGAGCCTCACATCACCGAGTCCAATGCCGAGCGTCAGATGGAGTGGTGTAAAGCATCACCACTGGACTGTGGAGCAGTGGGAACATGTTTTATGGAGTGACGAATCAGGCTTCTCTGTTTGGCAGTCAGATGGGCGAGTCTGGGTTTGGCGGATGCCGGGAGAACGTTACCTGCTTGACTGCATTGTGTCGACTGTGAGGTTTGGTGGAGGAGGGATAATGTGGGAATAAAGTGTGGGGCTGTTTCTCAGGGTTTGGGCCCCTTACTTCCAGTGAAAGGCAATCTTAAAACCATTTTGGACAACGCTATGCTTCCTATTTTGCGGACACAGTTTGGGGAAGGCCCTTTTCTATTCCAGTATGACTGCCCCAGTAACAGTGATGGTTGGATGAGTTCAGTGTCACTTGACTGGTGCACACAGAGCCCTGACCTCAACCCCATCCAACACCTCTGGGATGAACTGGAATGGAGATTGTGAGCCAGGCCTTCTCATCCAACAGCAGTTCCTGACCTCATAAATGCTCTACAGAATGAATGGCACAAATTCCCACAGAAACTCCAACCTCCTGTGGAAAGCCTTCCAAGAAGAGTGGAAGCTGTTGTAGCTGCAAAGGGGGACCGACTCCATATTAAAGTCTGTGTATTTGAATGCAATGTCATTAAAGTCCCTGTTGGTGTAATGGTCAGGCGTCCCAATACTCTTGTCCATACAGTGTACTTTAAATACATGTTTAGGCTCATTAAATTTTGAGATATGCCACAGAGATACTGTTTTTTGTTTGTTTGTTTTTTTAAATGAACCTATATACCCAGTCATACACATTCACAGCTCTATCATTCACTTTGTGTGCTCATTCTGATCTATGTTCATAATGCAGTTATTAACACAAGTGTTATTCTGCATTGTGTACACCATTGATGAGTTAAACGATCATTCAGAATGATGTCATATGTCGTGTTAGGAATAAAACATGTTTCACTGCTCACACCCAGCTGCAAAAACCGCAAATTCAAGTTTAAAATTATGGTCAAATAAAATGTTCGTATCAGTGTGTAATGTGAAATGCAGTTCATCATGCCGAATGTTTTAAATTTGACACTTGTGTAAACACACTCAGACACACACACACACACAAACACACACGCACACACACACACACACACACACACACAATCCAAAAGACTGAAACAAAGAGAACACAGAGTAAATAATATTATCATAATTAGGGTACACTGAGACAGTAAGCACACACTCCGAGTGACACAGACCTGTTTAAATATAAATACCAGTCAATTTCTGAGTACACACAGACAAGAACATTTAATCTCACTTGGGACAAGATACTGCATTCACATGTGCACACACATCTTGGCTCTTTTCCTCATAGGGACCAGTCAAATGTTCCCAAAAGATCACAACTGTCAGATGTTGCTACCAGCAGTTGATTTTAAGAGGCTAATTATATTGATGAGCTTCACTTCATGCCATATTCACACATGCCAACCTTTACACTGTTTTATAAATAAACGAATCAGTACTTGCTTTACTTGTTGGATGTCTGTCAAATGAGTGAACATGGCTGTAAACGATCAAACAATGGCACGGAGGGTGGCCTGGCAAAGACGCAGGCTTCACTTTAATTTGCTTACATCAGAAGTTTTTTTGACAAATTTTTGAAGGCAGTGAGTAAAATATAACATAACGCTAACAATAATTAGCTCAGACTAGAAGTGAATGCAAGCCAAAATTCCACCAGTCTATCTAGCAAATGCTACCTTAAATTAGCTAGTGAATGCTACGCTGAATTAGCTCAGGCTAGCAAGCCAACTAACCTAGATTTCCTCAGAATAGCTAGTGAAACATAACTGACCTATGATTAGCTAGTGAAAGGAAATTTCCTCAGGCTAGGGACATATGCTGTGTTCAGATTATTCACTTGTCCACTAAATCACTCATACACACACACAGTGTTGCCAGATTGGGCAGGTACCTGCCCAAGTCGGCGGTTTGGAATTTGATTGTGCAGAACAAAAATGGTTTGGGCAGGTGAACAAAATTTGGGATGGTTTGAGATCGGGAATCTACCCAATCTGGCAACACTTGCTTTGATTAAAAAAAAAAAAGCGTGAGAAGAACACCACAATGCTGACTATAACATCACGATGACTAACTGGATGGAGATGCCATCAAATCAGTCCAAGCACATCCGATCACAGTCTCCATCCACTTCTTGCGTTGTTTTTTTAGCAAAGCAAGTGCACTAGCAGATGCGGCATGTAGAAGATGCCGACGTTCTGCATTTAAAGGAAAATCTCACACACACACACACCTTTCTATCTGAAGTAAAATCCAACACATTACACTGTGAGCTACAGGTATCTGTATAGTAGCATGAATTGTGTAGAAACATTTTCATATTTGCTCACAAAAACAGGCTGCTGCAGCAGCTAGTCAGCTAGCTGTGTTCGGAAACTTCTATAATGCTAATTTATGCTAGCTAACATTAGCCAGATTCCATGGCTACATTTGTATTTTTAAAGTCAATGCATAAGGTTAGCTTAATATAGAAAGGGGTAGAAAACTGATCTGGCCTGACACAAAGGGGAGGTACTGTTGCCCAGCATTGATTATATTCCAATAACAGCATGTTCCACGGAGTGTTTTATTCTCAAGGTTTTTATAATAAATAAAAAAAATAAATAAAAAAGATAATAAACAACTTCATAAAAGAATGACATCATACTTTTCCCCACTTTTTAGATACTTTTAACAATTTAGTTCCTTCTCACTTATTATAGCAGCTATACACAATAATTACCTGAAAAAAAGGTGGTCATTTAACCAAGAAATCAAAAGGTATAAACTACAACGTGTAAACTTTTCTGTTCTTTCCCGTGCTGGAAAACTTTGAGTTACAGTTGTACTGTATGCAATGTCTGCACCTCTGTAGGTCTGCACAGTTACACACTTTCCTGCTTGCACATTATTTGCTCTTGCACTGTTCTGCCAAGTTAAATTCCTTTATTATTTGGCAAATAAATTGATTCTGATTCTAATTAGAAAAGTTGCAGGCTCATCACATCAGTGCAATCAGCAAGGTGAGAAAACTTTTTTCCTACTTTAGCGGCAGATGGTGTGGGGTTTAGCTGCTAGTCATTCTCCCCAGCGGCGAGGAGTGCCGTGCTCTGTTCAAAACCCCAAAGTACACTGTCGCTGCTAGCAGAGGAAAGGGTTCTGCCTTTCCCCTTTGTTCAGAGGTTCTTCAGCTCCTTCAGGTGGTAGCTGAGGCACGACCCTGAAAAGCCAGAGGATACGGTTGAGTGAATGGAAAAAACGGTCTCCTGAATTGAGGCCAGCTCAGCGGAGTGGGTCCAGTGCCACCACCGATTCTGTGGCTGACGCAATGCATTTGGCCGAGGGCCACAAGTCTGCCTTCCTAGGCTTAGAAACAAAGAACGATATCATTCCCACACTCAGGACTGCGTCCATCCCGGCTCCGAAGAGATAGAAGGCCCTGTAGCAAGCTTGACTGTGAGGGCCGATAGGAGATGAGACTCAGCACGCCTCTGACACAAGCCCCCTGCAGCGAGCGGCCTAATTCCTTCTGTACCTATACTAAACTCCCTTTTCTCTCCACTCTTTCCCAGGGTGCTTCAGCAGCATTCAGAGCAAATGTACCTAATAATAGTCCATATTCAAGGAGGTATTCAGCAGGTCTCAGAGGATTCGGGCTGCATCCAGACCCCTTCTGGAGACGTGAATAGGTGATGTGTATTCACAGGGTTGTACACACTTATCTCCTGGTGCTGCTCAAAATTGAACACAGGAGCCAGAACCATTGAACAACACTTCCTACTTTCCCACCGGACAACCTTTGTAATGAATCGGTCAGAGTTTATTCAGCAGCGGAGAAGGGTACAAGTGCCTAGTAAAGCGGCGCGTAAACCTGACGTGAGGTTTGCTCTGTCCTAACTGAGGATACTTTTGAACAGGTGAAACTTACAAAGTATTCAGGCTGGGATCATGTGGACTTTTTCCCATTTTGCAGTTATTGAGATTTATAGAACGCTCCCGAACTTATGAAGACATTCAGGCACTGCCATTTTGTTCACTAGAAAAAAATAGATAAAATGGTAGTTGTAGTTTTTAATCTAATGACCGCTAGAACTCATGTTAAACATTAGTACAATACTTTCATCATTTTCAGAAGAATGAAGTAGACCGTGTGATTTATCCGTTCTTATTTAATATAAACTGAAATGTATTCATTTATCCAGTCACCTTATTAGCTTGGAAATTCTCAATCGGAGCACGGTGTGAGCGGTTTGGGAATAGAACGTGCTTGAGAGAAAATTCAATTATTTAAATGTGTTAGAACTTTCTCTTGTTTAAGCAGCAAATCTGATTCATTGTGTGTGTTTATTTTTGTGCGGTCACACGAGCTTCTAACATCACTTTCTGTACTGAGGGTCTCCATAACGGTCACTCGGACTGCCGGGTTTTCTCCTCAGACATTCCTGCCACGTTCCTTACACAGTCAGTATGATCTTCGGCCTTCAAAAGTAGCACAGATGGATGAACACCACACACAAACTACTGCCTAAACGGATTACAGGTTTTGGGGGGGATTTATTTAATGATTGCATTGTCCAAAATTTTTTGATTATTTCTTTTGTAGTCATCTTCAGATTTTTTTACCTGCTCCATTCAGCTGAATGAATGCTTATCAGCTGGGAGGAAATTTCTTTATATATCAATTCCATTCATTTATCTTCAGTAAGCATAGTATCCTGGTCATCGCTATGGTGAATTTGAACTCTGTCCTGTCCTGGGAAAACTGGAAATTCACCCTGGATGAAACATTGTTTATATAAACGCAAGACTTTTTCTAGCAATTTGAAGTCCTTTCTATTTCCTAAAACTAACCCACATGTTTTTAAAGTAATTCAGAATGTGAACATTTTTCTATTGTGTATTGTGTTAATGATAGCACAGACACACACACACAGTTTTAGCTCCATGAGGAATTTTCAGTTAAATAACCACAAATGAAAGTAGAATGCCCTCTAGTGTACATGGCAGAGAATCACAGCCGCTGTGGTGGTGTATATATTTCAGGGTGTGTGAATATTAGCAATGATGAGTGAGTGTGACAGTAACAGAGTTAGTGTTTAATACTCACATTACTTTATGAGCTTATTATGTCTCAGATAGCGCCTACAATGTCTCAAGCATTTTTGTTGGTCACTGCTCATCCTCAGTCAGACGGGCATGAAAGACATGGATCTTGGATGGGTTTGTTGGCAAAGTTGGTCAAAAGAAAGTCTGACCAAGATGGTTCAGGCTAAAGGCTACATGTAGCATGAGAACGTTGTGTTGCATGTTGATTTCAGTGGTGTGCGTAAATTTTGTTCTGGTGTTCTTAAAATGTTCAGTAAGGATCACCAGAGCTACTTGTGGAAAAGTTAATCTGGAGCCCCAAAGGTGGTCTTAAACGCCTTAAAACTGAGGTTAAAAATTGTGCAGGAGCCCTGTCCCACTACTCTTCAATTTCTCTTCCAACATATTTATGATCACACAAATGCAATCCTCAACCATTTTGCTTGTGTTTGAAGAGTGGTATAAATGTGCATGGCTAGCTAAAGCTATTTTGGATGAGTGTACAATACAGTGTTGTATTGACTATTACTTCAGCACCTGAGAGAAACAGTGCAACATAAAATTCATCCCTTGATCAGACTGAACTGCCACTGGTACCAAAAGAGACTTAAGATCTTTGTTAGGTGACTGAGACTTAGCAGAAGCTGGAACACTACATATGAAGAGCAAATGCTTCAGAAACCTAGGTAGCTGGTAATGGTATGGTATGGTATGGTAATGGATAATGGTAAGCAAATACCGGTTTCCAGATTTATGTAGTGTGAGGAACATGCCCAACACAGTCACTTCAAATGCACTCAAATGTTTCCCCAGCACCAGGGAGAGGCTGAAGTGGTGCTACAGAGATTTTCTGGTTAGGTTTATCAACACATGACAAGTCATGAGCAACATATTTGTGCATGAAATCAAAATCAAACATGTCACACTCTTCAACTGAATTGTATAGATCACACTTTTTTTTTTAAATTTAGTATATTTCCTCATCCTCCATGTTTTTATTGGGGCTGTGCTTGCGCCTGGGCAAGATCTCTAGATCTTAATAGGTCACCTCAGGATCAAAAGGAAAAACAACCCATTAGAAAAGACTAGCTCAGTTTGCTTGCTAGAAACCAAACCGGGAGATAAAGGAACCTCAAAAGTGAAGAGAAAAAACCCCACCTACACCTACTTTTTTTTTTTTTTTTTTTACATGCAGCACAATCAACAATAAGATGATAAAAAAAAATTTACAATGAAAAAAACAATAAACAAACACACTCAAAATCCAAACCTTCATTAACAGACCTGTTAAATAAAGGCAAGGAGGAGACATTGGGCCCTATTTATCATTGGGTCAAACTTCATGTAAATGTTTACATAAACCAAATGAAATAAAAAGACTTACAAAAAGTTGTGCGCACATATTGATAAATGCCAATCACCCATTAATTACCAGGAATGTGCACGTCATAAAAGGCATAATTCACACAGCTGAAAGACAAAAATAGACTTTCTCAGTGGAAAAGTGAAAGTTATTTTGAATCATGTCTATGCAAAAGAAAATGGTTTGGCAAAAAAATATATAGTCAGGTCCATAAATATTTGAACATCGACAAAGTTATTGCTACACTATACGGCCAAATGTACGAAGAGGTTGGGTAATGATGTCAAGTGAGGACTCCTGGTGCACATTCTGCATTATAACTCATCTCAGAGGTGTTAAGTGAAGTTCAGGTCATGGCTCTGTGATTCGACTCCAACCTTGACACACCATGTCCTCATGAACCTCACTTTATATGCAGGGGCACTATGGAGTTTGGGCCCCTTATTTGCAATCAAGCAGCATACAAAAAACCCAAACAAATTGTATGCTTACAACTTTGTGGCAACAGTTTGGGGAAGGCTCACTAATGGGTGTGATGGAAAGGTGTACACATACTTTTGGCGCATTCCCTTCCCCTTTTAAGGGACCTTAAATGCTACATGCAGTCAATTTATGAAGTGTAATGGGTAAACACCTGACAATATTCATAACACATGGTTAGAGTTTAGTTATAGCATTGGTAACGATCTCGCGTGCGGTCATCATCTCCAAACACGTTGCACAAAGACACAGGGAAGTTCATTAATACCTCATGGCATAGGGGTAACCAGGTGTTAAACATCACCCCCAGTGGTTAGGTGGTGTAAAACAGAATGGACAGTTGGATTGAGGTCAGATGAAGGACTCGGACATTTAAGAACGTTCCATTTCTTTTGCCTTAAGACTCTCATAGTGATTTGCCCCAGGTCCTGATGCAAGCGCTGCCCAGAACAAGCGAAATCCTAGGAAAAGCAGAGAGGCAGCATGACATCCTCCTCACAGGATTCAGGTGACTGAGCAACAATGTCCCATCAGGATGGGGTTGGTGGAGCAATGACCTCCTCGCCAGATTCAGTAGGTGGAATGAAAGTGTTCGGCTGGGTGACATGCATCAACGTCCTCGCTGATGGACCGTCACGGCTGAGTCAGGTGGCGAAATGGACTGGATGGGAGGCCTCATCAGCCTTGGGCTTGGGTGTGGTAGCAGAGGCTGCCTTGTTGGTCTCAAGCTTTTTGATTGTTAAAATTCAAAATGTCCTACTTCCTGTTTGGTAAATCAAATTTGTTACATCCAGAACACGAACCATATTTCAGGGAAACAAGAGAAAGAATTATGATTGGATGTTGAGTCGTTCAGAGGTTAGGAGTTGTTTTAAATACATGTGAATTACACCCTCCTGCCCCCTCCAGGGTGGATTTAGACAGAACTACTTGGAGATGCTTAGGACGCTGTCCATCACTTACCTACAAAGCGTCTTCTGAATACATTGCACTGTTGATTGATTTATGCCTTCACTTCCTGTTTAGTGACTTTAACATTAAATTTGCTTGGGCATTACTGCATAAAAATCTGAGAAACAAGTTTTTTCTCAATGCGGTCATCAGAATGTGCTGATGGTTGAACAAAATACGCAAGAGATGAAGTGATCAAAATTTTTGGATAAATTCAAAATGGCAGAAAAAAAAAATCATTACATCTGTTGACCGGAGTATGAAAAAAAAAAAAAAAATCAAAAGAAAGTGGAATCATGTTTCTGCAATATTGAATTGCAGAGTTCCTATCGTAAATAATGTCG
Source organism: Notoglanidium maculatum (assembly GCA_030068355.1). Classification (NCBI taxonomy): domain Eukaryota; kingdom Metazoa; phylum Chordata; class Actinopteri; order Siluriformes; family Auchenoglanididae; genus Notoglanidium; species Notoglanidium maculatum. The sequence continues at coordinate 4,879 of JAQQZX010043980.1, read as the reverse complement.
TTCCCAATTTGCCATATTGGAAGTTCTACCTACAGCACTTAATGTACACCAAAACTGCAGTGTGTAGCTGAAACTGTCCTCGGTCACTCTGCCAAATTTCATATATAATGTATACAAAAAGTTCTATGAGCTTCCACAGGCTCTTATATCAGTAATATTTAAAAATAATTGAACTATAGTATAATAATGCATATAAAAATAAGATTAAAAAAACATACATTTCAATAAAACAAACTGAAAAACACAGTTTAAACAGTTTTGAAGCCAAAGGAGTAACAAAAATCATACTGAGCTTGACCCTTAACTCATGTACTTAACATGACCCTTAACTCATGACTCTGGGTTTAGACTTGCACTTGTGGGTCTTAAACGTAGGCGAGTAACTATAGCTCTTCCCACAGTGTGAGCAGTGGTATAGCTTCTCCTTTGTGTGAACGCGACGGTGGACTAGGAGGTTACTTTGCTGAGAGAAACTCTTTCCACACTCTAAGCAGCGATACGGTTTCTCTCCCGTGTGAATACGCTGATGCTTTTGGAGAGTACTCTGAAGAGTAAAGCTCTTCCCACACTCCGAGCAGAGATACGGCCTCTCTCCCGTGTGAATGCGCAGATGGAGGTGGAGATTAATTTGCTGAGAGAAACTCTTTTCACAATACGAGCAGTGGTACGGTTTCTCTCCAGTGTGAACGCGCTGATGCTTTTGGAAATTACTCTGAAGCGCAAAAGTCTTCCCACACTCGGAGCAGAGATACGGCTTCTCTCCCGTGTGAGTGCGCTGATGCAGTTGGAGATTACCCTTCTGATTGAAAGTCCTCCCACACTCTGAGCAGTGATATGGCTTCTCTCCGGTGTGAATTTGCTGGTGAAGCTGGAGTTGATTCTGAGAACTAAAAGGTTTTTCACAGAGTGAGCACTTAAACATCTTCTTTCTGGTGTACTTCCGCTTATGAGTTTTGAGATCGCCGTTTCGAACAACACTCGTTCCACCATCTGAGCATTGATGAGTTCTCCTCTTCGTTTCTTTGCAAGAAGTATTAGACCCGAGACTGTCAGATGATGACTGCTGATAACTGGAAACTTTTGTGGGCAGCCGAGCACCATTTGTAAGATTTCCTGATTTCTGCAGTCTCACATACTCCTCATAGTGGTAGTTTTGGATGTGTTTGTTGAGGTAAATCTCAGAGCTAAAGGAGTACGGGCACAACGAACAGGAGAAGCGTTCCGACCGGCCGGCTCTTACTTCTGGAGCTATGAAAGAAAAAAAAAACAAAAAAACAAATACGACAAAATTATAAACATATTGTTAGGAACTATCACAATGTAAAAGAGCACTAAAATTGTTCGAGGAGTAAAACATGATTTATTAGTTTGCTATTTTGTAGTCATTAACAGCAGCATACTTGCTAGCAAAGCTACTAGGCATGTTATGACAGACACGTGACATCCAGTCAGCAGGAATGAAAACATAGTTCTAGTTCACTGGTTTCTGTGTTCCTGCTGAGGAAAACCTTGATGTACAGACCAAAACTCATTTCCAGTAAACAGTCACCTGAAAACACTTTTAAGGTGTAAATAATAAAATTACTTTTAAGGCTAAATATTTACCAGAAATTCGCTATGTTTAGACTTCACCTTTTGCAGAGCACTTCCTGTTCCAGATGGAGTGGAACGTAGAGCCGTATTTGGCATACTCCTTTCCATACCACACCAAGAGCTCCTGTCCTGGGTTGATGGGTCGACAGCAACGGTACATAATCCTGCCTTTATACTGAAATGCCACAAGATTCTGCTCTTCTTCATTACGAGTACAATTTACATACCTAAGAAAAATGAGAAAGTGGCAGATTGGGTTATAAAGAAACACTTAGAAGTAATTAGAGAGAGAAAGCATTAGTGCGATAGACAAACTTCCTGCAACCAATAAGGTTCCTCACCTCATCCAGTTAGCACACTTCTCTCTCTTGGCATCTACGTATTCCTCACACTGCCCGCTCGTGTATATCTGCAAAAATACTTGCATTTAACCATTAAACCAGCCTTCACATTAACCCAGCAGTACAGAATGATGTTCCATACAAATGCTTGATTAAATGCTTCATTAGCTTGATAAAATGAATGTGACAACACTACGACATTAACGTGAATAAAAATTGAGAAAATCAAAGATTTAACGGTATACAGTCCTGTCCAAAAGTATTAGATAGGTCAGGCCAATTCTTCTGTTTTTGCTATATATGGACTAAATTTGGGTTTGAGATCAAAAGATGATGATATGAGACGATGGATCCGACTTTCACCTTTTATTTCCTGATATTTACCTCGAGAACTTAAAACAAGGCAACTTTTGTTTGAATCCAGCCACTTTTCAAGTGAAGAAACATATTTGGACATGTGTGAAACCTGCACGTTCTGTTAAAACACATAAATCCACATGAAGTCCAAAGAGCTGCTTATGTGAGAAAAGCAAGCCTTCTCATGATTAATACCAGGTCAGCTGGATAACTACTGCTTTACAGGCTACATTAAACAGTGGTAGACTTCTGGAGGAAGATGTTGATCACTTTAGAAATAAATATGCAAGTCTTTATACATGTTTACCTAAAAGTCCTTTGTATTTTGAAAGTGCACCCAGCAATATGGCGACTTTTAGGCATATTTAAGTTTAAACCTAAGTAACATGTGAACATAGTTTCTCCATACATGTCTATGGAGAACAAGAGCATATTTTCCACTCAGAGGTGAACGTCAACTAAATGGCGCGGTCTCTTTTGTAGTAAGAAACGTTACCTTGTTTCCTTGATTTAGCAAAGAGGGAGGGATGCCCCGCCAGGCTCCCGGCTGGCTACGGCCTTGAAAATATGGAAGCCAAACCACAAGACGCAAACCACTCATCAGTAGGAACATTCAGAAGGCTATCCTCTTCTTCTCAGTCCAAGAAACTATTACAATGCACAAATCCATACTGATGAGAAGATCAGTGGATGCCCACTTACCCCACTCCCTGCACTATTCACTGTCAGAGGAGGGACACATGGCAGGTGGCAGGTGATACTTAAAGGACCAGTATGGAACACTGACAGTCAAGTGGTTAAAATGGCTACTGGCATCAAAACTTAAAATATTGGCGAGAGGTGTCTGAAATGTTGGCGGTTGGTTTCTTAATGTAGCTTGTGGACCCTATGCCCAATTTTCAAAAATGATGTACCATGGGATTCCTTGGCTCAAGCCAACGTCAACACAGCCCATGATGTCACTTCCCACCATTCTGAGGAAGCACCCACATTAGGTCATTTGACCAGTCCAATCCCAAAGTAGAGAAGTAGCAATTTGTCATGTCAACCTAATTAATGCCACCTCAATATTGAATTTTATCAAAAGGTTTAAAAATTTCACAGGCCACAAATTTTGTCGAATCTTCACTAAATTTACAACAGATCATCACGAAATCCAGATTTAAAAGGATTCCAACTTCAAAATTTCCAAAAGGCATTTGAAGACAAATTTCCTATTAAGCACTCAAGATGAATGTCTGGACTTACTAAAAACATTATTATTAGAGATCATTTTGGAAATTTTGTATAAATGTACAGGTATTTTAGATATTGAGTGCAGAAAAAAAAAAAAAAATTTTTTTTTTGGTAATTTTTAATGTAGCTCATTAACACTTATGCCAAGAGGTAGGGAGGGGGAGGGGTGGGGGAAAGAAAGAGAGAGAGAGAGAGAGAGAGAGAGAGAGAGAGAGAGAAAAGATTACTTTGTTATATTTATAAATTTTTTAAATATTCATAATTTGTCTCATTGCCGCAACATACTTAATGATTTACATCTTGTTTTTTAGGATATTTCTTCTAAATCTGACAAATATATATATTTTTGTAATAGGGATTAAGTAAGTAGTGCTATAAGTTACATCAACACAATTACAAACAAAAAATAATTTTCTAATAATTAAATAATTTGCAAATGAACACATATTGCGGTAATGAGAATGGTGTTTCAGAAATGAGATTTAGTGCCACACATTCATAGGTCAGCAATGATTTATTGTTTAAAGAATATATTTTTATGGACAAAAACCATTTCATTTCATCATAGTATCACTTAGTAACATACATTAAATATTGTTTATGACCAGATAATTGTAAAGTACAGCATTAACAGTTTTATATTCAATCATGAGTCCGTCAATCAATCGTGTGGTCTCGAGAGTCATTTCAGTATAACAATCGTTTTTCTGAGAATCGTTTCTGTGTAACATATCATCTGTTCCTGAAAATCATTTCCATTTAACGTACATGTTCCTTAAAATCAGTGTAGAGTAACATACAATCGTGTGTTCTCAAGAGTCATTTCAGTATAACAAACAAACGTATGTTCCTGAGAATCATTTCAGGGTAACATACCATCATGTGGTCTTGGAGAATTTTAGTTTAAAATACAAAAGTAATTTGAACTTAAACTTCATTTAGTTGTCAACATTAGAATTATTTCATGTGAAGAATCAACAAGCAGCATCTCAAATAGGCCAACAGCTCGAATGAAATGAACAACTGGACCGAGTGCTTTTACCAATCTATGTTTTTCAATAGCAATAGTATTCCTTCCGCCTTCTGTGCTTTGCCCATATATCAGGCAAAACACAGACATGTCTGGCAGAGGAGGTGACAGGAAGCTGTTCTGGAATTACGTCCCTAATGTCCCGACGGTAGAACCAGACCCTTTCTCCGGGAAATCTGATGCTTGGGACGAAGAAGTGGTTTTCCCCGGCACAAGTCATGGTGTCGACTTCATATTGCCCATCAGTGATCTGTTTTTTACAAGTAAAAAAGCATTTTTAAGGAGTGTCTTCATCTACTTGGATTGCCAGCACAATGTTATA
>JAQQZX010043960.1:0-13749 GCA_030068355.1 Notoglanidium maculatum | reverse complement strand
AGAGAGAGAGGGGGAGAGAGAGAGAGAGGGGGGAAGGGGGAGAGGGGGAGAGAGAGAGAGAGACTGCTCTTTCTTTCTTTCCTGATTTCTTTTTACTCTGAAAGAAATGAGAATGTCGCGGTTCGTCTTCCAGCTTGTCGGCTCCGAGTCATTTAAAAATGTAATAAAAAACACTGTTGAACTTTAAGAAAGTGGTAAAGTGTGGAATGGTGTGTAGGATGAGAGAAATGAAGCCGCAGATTTCTGCAGCGCATTAAATTGAGAATATTAATCATTTCCCGCAGTGGTAATATTTAAACTCTGATCCTTGTTAAATAACGATTTAAAGCGCTCAGAGAGAAAATACAGAAAAGGTAAACACAGATCTGTGTGTTAGCAAACTGAGCAATCCATAATCGCTACATGTACTGCATGTGTTCGCACAAATGTCAGCTTCACTGTACTAATCACACGAACAAATCTCCTTCTCGCTGTTTCCACAGATCATCCGTTAAATACCGAGCTTCTCCTCTTCGTTTAGAGAGAAAACAGCAGCTGGAGCCACTTTTTCCCCACTGTGATATTAAATATAAAGTAAATAGTGTAATTTAACAGCAATATTTAATATTCAAATACATTTTAAAAAATGTAAATAACATTGAGTACATTGATTTTGAACTAAAACACCACTTTTACAAATTTTTGGAAAATATAAAAAGATCTGATTTTTTTTACCGTTATCCATAATAAATTTCAGTGAGTTGAATTTCTGTTAACCTCAATTTTTAAATTGTACAATTTATACAATTAAATTGTATTAATAGGACCAGTTTTATGGTTAAATACTGAATTCATGACAACAGTACAGTTTTTCTTTATACATACACTTTTTTGTTTTAAAAGAATCTGCATTAAGTTCCTCATTACTAGCATTATTTCATTTGTTAACATTAGCAAACCAGGAGCTTCTTGCTAACAGCGCTAACATTGCCTACACCAAAGTGGTGTTAGAAGGTGTTGATTAATTTTCCACAACAGCTTTATAAAAAAATACAACTTACAAGGAAGTAGATAAATAAGAAGCGCGAGTGTGCACTGGCGTGTAGCTGGTATAATTAGCTTGCGCTGCTAATCAAATCTGAGAATGGAGTTGGTACAAAGCTGAGGGTGGAATGGATAAACGACCGATATTCAAACCTGTTAACTAGTTTTAGAAGCAGTACCGTTTCTCGTAAGAACAAAAAAAAAAAAACACAAAACCAGACTGGCCACGCCCACACGTGTCAGCAGTCTGTACATGCGCTCGAACAAATAAAAAAAATGAGTGAAGCTTTGCTTTTTTCGATCACCGTGACATGAGAGAGAGAGCGTAAACGATGAGAACGGACACATCACACACTTCTAGCATCAGCGCTAACACCCACTGATAGCAGTAGCTAAGTGTCAAGGTTCAGCGCTTGCGCTGGAATGAAGGAGGTGAAGAGTGAGTGTGTGACATTTTTCCACACCGCCGTGCGTTTGATCTTCTTTAATAATGTTGTTCTGACGGCCAGAGGAACCGAGCTCAGACCACCCCAATTCACAGCCTCGCCAATCGATAACCTATTACCACCCAGACAAGCAGTCTTTCTCTGTCCAGCGTGTCGCTGACCGGCTGTGTGGGCGCCATAGCAACAGCAGTTCTGTGATGGGTTTATTCCGAATAGTCCACTTATTCCAACATATTATGGACGCATTTATTGAACGTTATGCCTAAGTATTCAATCCCCTTGAACATTATGGATATATTATAAAAGACAAGTAGATACAGTGAGGAGTAAAAATATTCACCCCCATGAATCTTACCATATTTTGTATTGTTACAAACCGGCACTGAGTCAGATTTAATTGTGATTTCATGTTATGAATCGACACAAAATAGCCTGTAATACTGAAAGGAGGAACAAAAAACATGTTCCTCATGAAACATGAAATTTTTTAGTGATGATTGCACAAGCATTGTTGTGAAGTCAAGTAATTAGTTGTACAGAGTCGACCTGTGTACCGTTAAAGAGAACACACCCAAACAAACATCATGAGGACCAAGCAGCTATCGAATATCAGTATACAAAATATCAGAGTGTGTGTAAAATTCCTGCAAAAGGGATTTACATTATAAAAACTGAAATAGCGTAACCGCATCTTTGCCTAGAGGAGGCAGTCGAGTAAAGATCAGTGACCAGGTAAAGTGTGGATTAGCCAGAGAAGCATCCAAGAGGCCAAGCATGATGTTCAACATGATGTCACCACCACCATGCTTTAGGGAAAATCTCAGTCAGGGCTAGGTTACAATAAAAAAAACCCTAAACACTGACCATGCTTTGGAGCGCTAGCAACGGGGATGACAAGTCAATAATTTTGCAAGCTATATTGATTTTCCCTTTCATGTCAATCCTTTGGTTATTTCGTGTAGATCCATGTCAGTAAGTGCATTTCAGTTCCAGGATGGAACACTCCAGGATGTGGAAAAGTTCAACACGGTACAGATTGATATACAGATAGACAGACAATTGTAAAAATGCCCCACTCGACCCCACTCATTCATCCAATGTCCTGTTCTGACACCGCCACTTCTCATCTCGAACTGAATACTGAAAAAAGGCCGGGCACTTGATACAATCGCTGCCGTCGTACACGAAGCCGGAGAGAAGTCTGTCCTCTCTCCTTATCCTTCAGCTTGTCAGCAGCCAGTGCTCCTGTGAAACACCACTCCACTCTTCTGTTTTCATCACATCTCCACATCACGTAGAGCCGAAAAGCCCAGTTTCATCACCTCACCGCTTCACCACAGGCGTTCCTCAGGGTTCGGTTCTTTGTCCACCCTCGTTCTCACTGTGTGCTAAATCTCAGAGCAGATGTCCTGGTTTCTGTGTTGCATCGCTGGTACCTGATTTTACTTTTCCTTCCCTCCAAAATCTCACAGAGGATGGTGGACTGGTTTTCCAGCATACTAACTAGAATGAAGACCCATCATCTCAGCAGACCAGATTACCAACAGCATCACCGCATCTTCAGCTGTTTTACATAATTGCATCGCACCACCATGATGTCAACCTTCTTCTATTTCAAAATCTATATTAAACATTAATCATTTGTTATTGTGTATAACTAAGCCCTGACACATACCTGTCCAGAACAGAGAAGCATGGTGGCAGTAGCATCATGTTAAGCAGTATCCTTGGCCCCTTGGCTAGTTCTCTGGCTAGTCCTGTCTCTCTGGTCAGTGACTCGTGGTGAACGGCCTCCTCCAGACACTCGCGATTGTGCTGTAGTCTAACATTTTTTTAAATACTGGATTTAATGTCACTCTGTGGGGTTTTAAAAGTTCGCAATATTTTTTATGACCCTGATAGATACCCTTTGAGAACTTTGTCCTGGATAGCTTCCCCGTTCCATGTCAATATTATTTTGTAGATTCCTGACATAAAACACCACATTAAGTTCCCCGGTTTTAAGACTACAAAATGTGGTAAACCTCTAAGGGGTGAACACTTATGGAAGGTAGTGTAGAAGATGTACAAAACGCATAAATCTAGCATCCCAAAGGGAATCCTCAGAGGCTCTTTGTAGAACCCAATGACAGAAAGTTTTCCTTTCAGAACGTAAAGCCTCTTTGGGAATACGTACACCATATATCTTTCTTTTTTTTGCGTTTTTTTCGACACCATTTTCAGCTGTTTCAGATAAAACCACGAGACAAAAGCGGATGAACGTAAATGTGACCCAGTAAAACATGGAGGAGTAGAAGGCCAGAAGTGCTGCCTGCATTTCAGTGGTAACTCTGCGACGGCGCACGTGTGGTCAGTGGGGAAGGATTAGCGAGCACTCTTGTTACGGATACGGATGTGTGGTTTTGATGTGAATGTAGCCTGAATGGGACAGCGGGAAGCTAACACCACTGTGTTTTCCTTCATAATCTCCTCTCCCGATCCTTTGTGAGCGTCTCGAGTAAACTCCGTCCTCTTTATCTGCGTCTGCTTCTGCAAACATTGCGGCTTAATCCCCAGCTCGCCTTGCTTTCTCGACACACTTTAGAAACAGGACGAAGAAACAAGGAGCATTATTTTTATATATCCAAAGCTTACATGTGAGACAGGATCCACTTCAAGCACTCAGTTGAGCAGCTCAGGGTCAAGGTTTGTTGTTCTGGGGTTTTTTTTCTCAAGAAGTTTAATATAAGCTCTTTGGCATTTGTGGGAGTTGAAATCTGGTGTAGAAAATTGTTGAGGATGAACTGAACTGAGGACCAGGATTAGATGAGTGTGTAGGTTTATGGGCAGATCAAGATGACCTAACTACAAGTCAGAAATAGAAAAAAATGTTTTCTTGTAATGTTTCTCTATCCTGATAAAAAAGAAAAAAAAAACAAAAAACAGTCCTTAAGAACTTTCCAGCTCAACTTTCAAAGTGATGAGAATTGCAGATTCGGAGTATCGTTCGGATTTGATCAATTCCCATTCTGCTTTGCAAGCCTGGGTCTTATCAATTCCAGTAAATGGTAAAAAAAAAAAAAAAAAAAAAAGAAGTCAAATATTTAGATAGCAAAACATCACTTTTGACCATTTAGGACTTTAAGCAAAGCATGTTGGCTGCATCAGGTTTTATTTGCTAATGTAAACAAGTGCAATGAAAATGAATATATGTGTATAGAGCTAAAATTAAGAGACCACTTGTAATGTGTATTTTACCTTTATTTTTAAATCCTGTTTGGATTATCACAAAACCAAAATTAGATTTTTTTTAAATACCTGGTACTCGACAATTTGGATTCAGGTCTAATTTGGAACTGAGGAGTTTATGGTTTACGAGGAGTTTACGTTATGGTTTTAAATCTTGTTAATCTTGTTACTTTGAGAAGCATAACTTGGTTGGAATGTTAATGAGGACTAGTAGTTATCATTGCATGCTGAAACAGCCATGAAATCTCTCGTTTGTCAAATTCCCATCTCTCTCTCTCTCTCATACACACCTGCACTTCCTTCCATGTCAGAGGTCACCGTGTCCTCTTACAGCACCCTGCACCGGGCTGCTCCGCTAAATGCCGAAATGGCTTCCAGGGTGCGTGTAATGCCGACATGTTGCTTTAATTATTCCCGAATCGTTCTTTAATTATTTTTACCCTGAGCGAGGGCAGAGACGAAGCCGGGTTACCATATGCCTGGTGTGCGTGTGTGTGTGTGTGTGTCAGTGGGAGGTGGTAACACTGTGTCACAGGTGTTAAAACAACAGTAATCAGTTTGTTTGTCCTCTTAATTAGCTGTCATGAAGAGTGTGACCTCATTACCTGAGACGTGGTCATGGATAAGGTATTATCCCTTAAATCACTTCCAGGGCTCTATTACAACTCCGCCTTCAAACCAAGGGGGCGGGGCTTATGCATCATGCATCATGGCGCCCCATGTGGCAGACGTGTTTGCCCGTTCCACTCTCAAATGCCGGTTTTCTTTTGTTTTTTTGTTTTTTGTATGCTCTTTATTCTCTCTGCACTGGACAAGTGTTGTGCACTGTTAACATACACAAGACAGGCACTACTGGACATTGGTAACTCTCACAATCCCACAATCCCTGACCCCAGAAGAGCGCTTCGGAGATGGTGACGAAAGCAAGGCAAGAGAGGGGAACTCCATGCTAGGCTAAAAGCTCAAGCTTTTTAAAGCTCAAGACCACTGCTACCCAGCCTCTTACTGGACAACGTGCGGTCCCTGGAAAACAAGCTGGACGAACTACAAGCCAGGATCACAACACAGCGGGAAATAAGAGTGCACTGCGCTCTTATTTTCACCAAAACCTGGCTTTCGGACAAAGTCTCGGAATGCGCCGTTCAGCTACAGACTCACTCTGTACACCTTGGTGACCGGACCGCAGTCCGGTAAGGCTATCGGGGGAGGTGTGTGTGCATTTATCAATAACTCGTGGTGTGGAGATGTACAGACTGTCCATAAGTACTGTTCGCCAGACGTGGAGTTTTTAATACTGAAATGCCGCCCCTACTATCTACTGCGGGAGTTTTTATATGTGTTTTTGGCTATTGTTTACAACCCGCCGCGAGCTAACGCCACAGCAGCGCTTGGCAAACTCCATGACATCATCAGTGCGTTAGAGACAACCCATTTAGATGCTGTTTTTATCGTGGCTGGTGACTTCAATAAGTGCAACTTACGGACTGTACTTCCAAAATATCACTAACACGTGGACATTCCCACCCATAATAAGAACACCTTGGACCATGTTTACAGCAACATACGCGGTTCATACAGGGCTACACCGCATCCCCACTTCGGACTGTCAGATCACATCTCTCTGTTTATGTACCAGGCTTACAGACAGAGACTGAAACAATCAAATCCGGTCACCAAACCTGTCAAACACTGGACCCCAGAGATTGAGAGCATCCTGCAGGACTGTTTTCCCCAGACAGACTGGGATGTGTAACTGCAGCCACCATGGAGGACTGTTCTGTCAACATACAGGACTATGCTGAGTACATGACTGGGTACATCAGCACCTGTGTTGATAATATTGTGCCTACCACAAGAGTACGAAAGTTCCCCAATCAGAAACCCTGGATCAACAGCCAGGTACGACACATGCTTTGTACTTGCTCTCTTGCATTCAGATCAGGCAATGAGATGGAGGACAAGGCTGCAAAGTACAGCCTGAGGAAAGCCATCACAGCAGCCAAGAGGCAATACAGAGAAGCTGGATGGCTTCTATTCTTCTGCTGACTCCGGGGCAGATGTGTCAAGGCCTGCAGCACATCACAGAGTATCGGGCCACCACCAGCACGATCAGTTCTGCAGGCAGCCTGTTGGATGATCTCAATGTTTTCTACACCTGCTTTGAGACCTCCCAGACCTCTCAGGCCCTCCAGACCTCCCAGACCCTCCAGACCTCCTAGATTTTCCAGATATTCCAAACCCCCCAGATCAGCCGAACCCCCTCCCCTCATCCAGTGGTTTCAATAGACCAGGTACAGAAAGCACTGAGGAAGATCAATCCCCGCAAAGCAGCAGGACCAGATTACATCCCAAGGTGTGCCCTTAAAGCATGTGCCAAAGAGCTGGCTGATGTTCTCACCTCCGTCTTTAACCTTTCCCTCAGCCAGAGCACTGTTCCCACGTGCTTCAAGACCACAACCATTGTCCCCCTCCCCAAGAAAAGCCCAGCCACCTGCCTGAAAAACTACAGACCAGTAGCACTCACTCCAATCATTGCAAAGTGTTTTGAGAGAGTGGTGCTGGCCTACATCCAGAGCAACATCCCAGACACTCTGGACCCCCTGCAGTATGCCTAGCGGGCCAACAGGTCTACATCAGACGCCATCGCTGCGCCCTTCACTATTCCCTCTCCCACGTGGAAAACAAAGACTCCTACACCGGGATACTCTTTGTTGATTACAGCTCCACCTTCAACACGGTCATCCCCCACAAACTGACTACACTCAGCCTGCACCCCACCCTCTGTGACTGGCTCCAGGACTTTTTGACTGGCAGGCCTCAGTCTGTCAGGATTGGTAGCAGGACTTCAGCCAGCATCACCACAAATACTGGCATTCCACAGGGTTCTGTCCTCAGCCCCATCCTCTACACTCTGTTCACCCACGACTGTGTCGCCTCCAACAAAGATAACATCATCCTAAAGTTGGCGGATGACACTGCAGTGATCGGTCGCATCACTGGAGGGGACAAAGTGGCTTATAGGTGAGAGGTGGCCGGCCTGGTGTCATGGTGTGAGGACAACAACCTCACCCTCAACACTGATAAGACAAAGGAGCTGAGAATGGACACGAGGAAGAGGGGAGGCCTCATCAGCCACTGTATATCTGGTAGCTTGAAGTGGAGAGAGTGAGCAGTTTTAAGTACCTGGGTGTCTACATCAGTGAGGAAATCACCTGGACACTGAACACTACACAATTGGTCAAGAAGGCTCAACAGTGGCTGTACTTCCTGAGGAGGCTGAGGAAGTTTGGTATGTCAGCAAAGATCCTCAGCAACTTCTACAGCTGCATAGTGGAAAGCACACTGATCAGTTGCATCACTGCATGGTACGGCAGCACTACTGCTATGGACCGCAAATGCCTGTAGAGAGTGATAACAACTGCGGAGAAGATCATCAGGACTCCACTGCCCTGCAGAGCATCTACCACCGCAGAGTTCTTAGGAGAGCTGCCGCCATCCTCAAAGACCTCAAACACCCCCAACACGGACTGTTCACACTTATGCCCTCAGGACGCAGGTTCAGAAGTGTGAAATCAAGAACCTCCCGACTAAACAACTCCTTCTTCCCCACTTCCATCAGACATTAAGCTCTTTTGCACATTAAGCTCCTTTGCTTATCTCCTTCATCTACCTCATACTGTAATTTTAGTAATAAACACATTTCTTTTATTTTGCAATGCACAGTATTATCTACACCTGCACATTTAACTTTATTTTTTAACTTTTTTAACTTTTAACTTTAACTTTTATTTTTTAAAAATTGCTTAACATAACCTCGCATTTGTATGTGGATAGCAAAGAAAGAATTTCATTACACATAGAAATGTAATTTCTACTGTACATATGACAATAAATGTTTGAATCTTGATTCTCTATTACACTATTACTAGGATGAGCACCAATAGCAGGGACCCTTGCTGTCTTGCACAGAATGATGCCAAATATTTAGGATATTTTAAGATTCGGGTAAAGGGGACGCAAGACTCATACATTAAGAGAGGAATAAAACTCAGGGAACAGGGACGGCTGTGCACGCCTTTCTTACGGCTCTTTAACAAATCTGGCAAAATCGCTTTCTCTTGAACTGAGATCAAGTTGGAAAATGATGTCCCTCTAATCCAGGGGTGGGGAACCCGAAGCCATGGAGAGCCAGTGTGGGTGCAGGTTTTTGGGATGACCTCTCAATCAGCCAATGATAAAGTTGTTAGAGCCATGGGAGGAGTCTTTTTAATTGCTGATAGAAAGGTCATCCCAAAAACCTGCACCCACACTGGCCCTCCATGGCTCGGGTTCCCCACCCCTGCATAATCCATTAGAGTTCAGAATGGAATTATGGATAAAATCTGCTATTGTTGAGGATAATCTCAGCCCAGCAGGACTTCACCGAGGGAGTGTGCGTCTATGTGTGTGTGTGTGTGTGTGTGTGTGTGTGTGTTCAGTCTTCAACTGTGCAGAATTAATATTCCCCTCCTTATCATTCACTCAGCGCTTTTTATCATGCTGAGAAGCTGTTAAATCTTAATGAGAAGCTATTTTTACCTGGTCGCCCTGCGCCCGCTGTGGCTCTGTCCAAGCTGCACACTTACACCAGCAGGAGTCCACAAACATTCACATGTGACACACAATGGCATCCTGACCTTATTAATTAACGTCAATCTCCATCAGTCTCATACCAGACTTTTTTTTGTGAGTCTTCATTTGTTTAACCAAACCAACCCAAAACTGCAACTCAACTGAAAGAATCATTCAGATCTGGACTCCACCAGACCACTTCATGAGATCATGTGACTTCACCTCAGCCATCAGCTCAGATCCACAGGTAAGAGATTTCACAGGTTTTAAGCGTTACTCCAACAGAATCCCAAGTGGCTAGCTTTTTACAAAAATTATGTTTTTGAAGTGAAGGAAGGGAGATAAATAGAAGAAAAGGAATCCAAAAAAAGAAAAGAGGGCTGTAACATGCAGAGACAGAGTGACAAAAATGCTTAGATCAGGTAACTTTAGCCAAAGAAATGTCCCCACACAGCCATTTCAGCAATGGCCACAGGAGAGTTCCTCCTTTTGTTTTTTTTAGCAGACAGAAAAAGACAGAGGAGGTAAAAATAAACCTTTTCCTCTTTTCTTCAGTCCTGCTCGCAGTGATGAGCTCTTATGTGCTCCCATGAGGAGTAATTAGAAACGAGCACACCGGGAAAAAAAACAGGCCAAAACCATCAGTCACCACACATACACACATTCACACACACACACACACACACACACACACACACACACACACACGTTTGTTCATCCTGGTAATGACCAGGCGACTCAGGAAAACCGCCCCCTTCTCTAACCCAGTTCCACCATTGTCTTACCAAAATCTTTTGATTTTATTCACTGTTATTTATAGGAAACAAAATACGTTTCCTGACCAATCCCTGCTCACCTGTTCCTCTGAATATGCACAACGTATTGTATCGGGTTACTACGTTGACATGTCATCGTCAGTTTCTTTGCTCCAAAGTTGTCGTCCCTTGGTTACTGCTAGTCCACATGTAGCTGATGAAATTGTACAGCAACGTTAGTCAATAAACACTAAAGCTAAAGATTCTTTCCTTATCAAATTTCCACAAAAACATTCCTTTGAAGTTGTGAAAATGCAAACGCTGTCGCATCCACCGTGGACTATTCCACTCCAGCCCACAGGAGGTCACACTCACTCACATTTGTACTCTTCTTCTTTTGTACTCATCCTCACTTCCTTCCTGTTTCCTGTTCCACCTGGTTAGTTCCCCTAATTAGTCTCCTTATTTAGCACCCTTGTTTTTCCTCCTTAGTTGTGATAGCATTGTGTGCAGTTTTTGTTGTTTTTAGAGTTGTTATTTCTACATCATCAGTACCGTCTCGTTTCCATGGTCAGATTCGGTTGCCTTGCCTTAGGTGCTATTTTTCTAGTTTGAGCTCCTTTTCCTACTCTCTGTTGGTCTTAGTTTTTTTTCACTAAGTCACTCTCACCTCTGCTTCCTCTTCGGGACAAACACAGCTTTACTGTTATACTGATATCATTGATGGAAGTGGCTCATGCTTATATCAACAAAGCCAAGTTTCCAATTATCTTCCGTAATCACCACCGAGAAGATTCATGCCACTTTGTGAAATGTATTAACAGGAGAAAATTTCATCACGTCGTACAATTTCATAAACACCGTAAAAATAGAGAGAGGCTTAGTTGTTACCTTCCACCACTCTAGGAATCAGTGTGAACACAATAAAGCCTGCATCAGAGCAGCTTTTCCAAATGAGCAACGTAAAGTCCAATCTTATATCATTAAATCTCACGTCCATTCCGGGTTTAAACGCCACCAAAATAGAACGAAAGACGAGCAAGAAAAAATCCAATGCGTTTCTGAGCTTGTTTAAAAGTGCATTTGTGTGAGAATAGGCGTACTCACGTGTTTAAGAGCTGCGGATCGAGAGAAAGAAGAGCTACAGAACAATGAAGGAGGAATGAATAAGACCCAAGACTGAAAAGGAAACGAAACCTAAATAGCATTTCTGGTTTTGGAAGCGTAATTAGCCCAATTTGCATCACACCATTTTGCATACTTACAGGAAGAGGTTCAGACTGGTTTATTATCATTAGCCTGTAATTAGGTCTTTTTTTCTTCTAGCAGACAAAAGAAGTGGTTGTTTTGAAGAAAAAAAAAACAACCTAGGTTCTTTTGCTCATTAGGTTTACTAAAAATTCCAACAGATTCCCAAAGCTCTCATCATCTCCTAGAAAGCAGCAGGGGTGAAAGGTTACCGGTCAGGAGTATTGGTTCTGAGATGAGGTGATGCTTCTGTTTGCACTCGTCGCTTGTGCAGCCTCGTGAGCTTAAAGTCTGTCATCATCCAGGTGGACGAACTCATAACCTCGGCAAAGCCTGCAAATTTGCCCTCGTCCCCTCAAGGGATCCAACGTTTGGAATGTTTGGAACATTTGGCCTTGACAGCTTGGACGTGTCAGTCAGGCTTTTTTTTTTTAACGAGTGGAGCATGGACTTCATTATGACCCATCAACCTGGCAGTAATGCTGTCTATTTTTCAGCAGAGAAAGACAAATTGGCAGACATGACCTACGGATATAAAACAGAAGATCAGCACTGAGAGCGTTGCGTCATGATGTGCGAGATGCCACAATTCTGGAATTTGGTAAAATGGCTTAATTTGGTATCGATACAAAAGTGACCGAGGGTCGCATCCAGAAGAGACGAGTCGGAGGAAGACTTGTAGGTAGGTTTAAATCCGGCAGGAATTTTATTGTGTTTGAAGCCTTGTCATAATGTCAGCCAGTGAAGACTATTTTGTAGTTGTAACTGCGGGAGATCTGATTGCATTCCTTGTTGCTTGAAATAAAACACTCTTTTAGGGTGATCTGCCAAAAAAATAAATAAATAAAAAATTCAATGAATAAAATGAAACCGTATCGGCTCGGAATGTGATTGTATTAAATTTCATGATGGAATTTAGGTCTGAGCCTCGATTAGCTCCAAGGTCGCTCATATTATAAAATACAAGGCGCAGATCAGAAATCCTCTGCTTTTTTTTACAGCGTTCTACTTCAGCATGCTTGAACCGACGACGGCTAAGATTGGCAGGAAGGAAATGAAGCTCGTGTAAAGAAGATCAGCATTTTCTCTTTATCTCTTGTCTTTGTGTAAAGAAGAAAAAGGAAACAGGGAAGATGTAATGGGGAGGAACAAAACAACATTGCATGAAAAACAGTGAATTTTAACGACAAGCCCAGCACCGAGTTTAGAGTTAGTGCTGTTTTAGCAGGGTTTTTCTGCTCAGCGTAATGACATGATCCTTAATTTAATGACTTCTAATGTAACTAACCATGCTAACAGATGCTGTGTGGTTCGTTAGCATGGTGCTGCTGGCTCTGAGAAGGACAGATCAATAGAGGAATGAAGAAAAAATGGTCTCCAGAGAAACAGGACATTTCAGACAAAGGTTCTTCATGAAGCTGTAAATCAGTGAAAAATCCAACAATCAAAAGAAATCCATGACATATTGAGGCCAAAAGACAGAGAGAGAGAGAGAGAGTGAAAGAGAGAGAGAAAGATCGTATCCGTCTCCCTGCGAGAGGTCTTACCTGTCTTGATTGAATCTCCTTCACGTACAGAGGAAGCAGGAACTCGGAGACGCCTTCTAACCTCACACCTTCTTTGGTGACGCGTAGATTACCCATCCCGTCCTGGAAAACAGAGAGAAAAGATTTGGTGAGAGATGAATAATCTCACCTCCGATTAGTGTAAAGACACTTATTATCCACTTCGGTATGTTCTCCGTCAGCGTGCCGGTGCTATTCCGCCGTATTCCTGACTCACATCCGGTGTTCCCAGATCCACGTCCGCCCTCACTGGGATAAAGCACATGCTGAAGATGAATTATTTTGAAAAATGGTTTATATTAATATACATTTTATATGGGTGGACGTGTTGATTGTGACCATCGACGCTAGAAGACATGGATGACACGTTTCTGTCATATAGAAATGAAGCCAAAATTCCTCCTCCATGCTGTCAAATCTGGAGCTAAAGTCTGCGCAGGACAGATGGGAGTGGCTAGCTGGGTGTGGTTAATACTGTAATAATATACCTATCAATGTGCCTATGTAGCTAGGGAAGCTAACACAGTTACTATATAGATAGGTAGCTAACACAGTTGCTATATGGCTAGGTAGCTAGCACAGTTGCTATATGGCTAGGTAGATAACACAGTTGTTAAATGGCCAGGTAGCTAACACAGTTGCTATATGGCTAGGTCGCTAACACAGTTGCTATATGGCTAGGTCGCTAACACAGTTGTTAAATGGCCAGGTAGCTAACACAGTTGCTATATGGCTAGGTCGCTAACACAGTTGCTATATGGCTAGGTCGCTAACACAGTTGTTAAATGGCCAGGTAGCTAACACAGTTGCTATATGGCTAGGTCGCTAACACAGTTGCTATATGGCTAGGTAGCTAACACAGTTGCTATATGG
>JAQQZX010043939.1:0-13753 GCA_030068355.1 Notoglanidium maculatum | reverse complement strand
TCATTATGGGGTGTTGTGTGTAGAATTCTGAGGAAAAAAATGAATTTAATCCATTTTGGAATAAGGCTGTAACATAATGTAACAAAATGTGGAAAAAGTGATGCACTGTGAATACTTTCCGGATGAACTGTATGTGTGTCCCAGCCTCTGAAATGAATTGGAGTAAATAAATGCATGTTTTCATGTAGGCTCATTTTATTTTAGATGTTAATGAATAGATGTTATTTTTAAATATTTAAAAAATAATAGGCTACTCAATAAATATTTTAAAAAGAATAAGATACACCCAGATTTAAAAAAGGATTAGATACTTAATAAAAATACAATTAACTTGAAAATGATGCAATGTAACAAATTATCTTATTACCAGATTACCAAATTACCAGAAACTGCTGGTCCACTAGGGTGCATGAATTTAAATCAGACGTTTTATCAAAATATTTTCAAGATTCTGGACCTTACCAGAATGACACAGTAATTCAGTATTTATAAATATGCTGACGCAAAGTTAAGGCACTTTGTACCCTTAATAACCGTAAATTAAGCATTTTCCATGTACATTTTTATGTTTCTATTTGCTTGTTCCATTGAAAAAATCACAATGTTCTACCTTGTTTTGTTTTATTCATAACATTTTCATGTCCCTTGGTGATAGAGACCTCAGATTCTGGCACAAAATTAATAAACTATTGTATTTGCAGAAAAAATAATGATATATTGGTGCAAAAATGTGGGTTTTAGTACCCTCAATAATCACTCTCATCTAGGAATTTCCCCAAATCTAGGTCCTTATAAGAATAAAATGGCATGGAGTACTGATTATGGTTTTGGCATACAGAAAACCTGTTTGTCTTCCATCTTACAAATTTTGGTGAGGAAGATATTGTAACGGCGTTGCTAGCGACGCTCCCGGGATGGGCGGAGTTTTCCCAACATGCTTCACGACGGCGGGAGCTTTGCTACAATGTTTGTGTTTTGTGTGAATATTACTGTGTGTTCAGTTATAGTTAATGCTTGGGGAATTGTTTGGGGGTATTTGGGTTTAATTGTGTGTATTCTGGGATTCAGTTGAAAAACTACCATTCATGGGAGGGGATGTCATTGAATAGCGTTCAGCCGCTTGTCAGCCAGTAAGGGGTGTGTGCTTGTGTGTGTTGATGACGTGTTGCTTCCTTACTAAGAAAAGCTACACTGTTCTCAAAAGAACTTGTTCCTTTCACAAGCCTGTAAATAAAGAGCTTCCCCGGTTGGGGTTTTTTAAAAGACTCCTGTGTTGCCTCTGGTTCTTGCTGGCGTCTTTCTATGATGAACAATGAAAGACGTTACAATATTAATGCCCAAACATGGCTTCCAGATAAGGCGTATTTGAGGCTATAAAGATGAAATAATATAAAGGGCTGAAGAAATATTTTACAGGCCTTGGTTCTGGGACCCATTCGTGATACAAACAAGGTTTGAACAATTTCTAAGACGGATCTGCATCGATCTTTTCTGACATGACCTTGCTACTTTGACAGTATAATTTGCCATGATACTTTCTTAGTGCTGCTGCAATAAAAAAAAAAAAAACCCTGTTCCATAGGAAAGGCACTGATTGCTTTAGTCAAGTCCTCTTTATATATAAAGCTCATTAAAGAGACAGCAAGTGTCAACCAAAGCACTGTACAGTACAATAAATTAAAATGATATACAGTTAAATAGGTGGTTAAAATATAAGGATAATGATCACCTAAAACATAAATAAAATCTATAATGAAATAAACAATGAAGTATGAGTTATCAAATTAATCACAATAAAAGGAGGGACTGTCATGAGCTGGACGTGAATTTTTGCACCCTGCATACAAAATTCCATGAACACCTTTAACACTGTAGCACAATTTTATATCATGAACACAATCAAATAATTAAATTATTAGGTCCATTAATCAAATATAATTATACTTTTTTTATATATACTTCTATAATACATATATTGCCACAAACATTAGTGGTGTAAACCTCAGGCTTCCACACAGTACAATATGATATAATTTCAATTTCTTTAACACCACTAAATTTGCAGATACAATAAGATCTGTCTTAGTAGCCACCATGCAATATGTGACCAACTTTGTTCAGAAACTGATAATGATGTCGAGACTGATTAAGTATCACAGTTTCTTACAATTACTAGGCTATTATTGACAGATTAAAAATATGTTTCATATATCTTTTTCCATACTTGTCTGTCATTTTTTGATAATAATTAATTTATAATTATAACTAACAATAATACGTTTTTCAATCAATTATAATGCATAGTTGATTTATGAGTGTTGCCTCAATCAATTCAATTGACACATATACCCTAATTGTCTAATTGATACACCTCTTGTGAATAAAATCTGGTGCACAGAACTCTAAGTTTGTTTCTAAGAACATACTGTGTTTATATAAATATATTTTTATAAAAGCTTTTACACTTGAAAACACTTGAAAAAAGGGCACTAGTACGTTTACCAGTTTTCCATCTCTTGATATAAAAAATGTAGCATAACACAATGTTTCAACCATTTCTATTGTCATTCTTGTTCCATTTATTCATGGTGGAAAGTCTGCTAAGGTAGGTGTTCACCTTTCATCACCTGCTGTTTAACTTTACTGTAAACAACTAATATTCAGTGAAAAGCAGATTTGGTCTCATTTCAGAGAACTGGTGGTACCATTTCTCTGTCTGTCTTTGTTTGTTTACTCTTTCCATTTTTCCACCTTCACATTTTGTGTTATGGAATCCCCAAAATTACAAAAGTAATATGTTATCTGATGAGTTAACAAGATGCACATGGTGAATACAAAAATGGAATGAGTTAATTAAAATAAAAATTTATATCTCCCTAATTGTTCATTTACTATCCATTTATTTTGTTTTATTTTTTAATTTTCCTATTTTAACCTAATTTTTTCCTATTTGAATTAACCCTGCACATGTTTAGTCATTTACATATTTACAATTTTAAACACACAACTTTTGCTAAATACATACAGTGGGGTCCAATTATTATTAGTTATCAATTACTATTAACTTATTTAAAATTAGGGATTTGTTTTTATTTAAAACTGGAAACAAAGATTTAGAACTCTGAAAATTCTAAAACAAAAAAGGAAATGTGCTACATCTTGACTAGTCAATATTCAAAATGTTGCAAAAAAAAATTTCTAGGTTACTATTTAAATGTAACCAAATTTGCTATATTGACCATGGTAACTATTTTGCACAAAAGATTCTACTTTTCACAGGTTGGTGCTGACAATATAATTGTAATGAAAACCTTTGTGTTAAATTGAAAAACATTGCCAAACAGAAGCATTTCCAATAGTGGTTTCAGAGTTCTTAAACCCAGTGTATATGACAATGAGAAGGGTATTTTACAAACTGAAAAAAATGTCAAAAAAATTTTGGAAATACCCTTCTCATTGTCATATACACTGGGGTCAAGAGCTCTGAAACCACTATTGGAAATGCTTCTGTTTGGCAATGTTTTTCAATTTTTCAAAAGTTGTTAGATTAGACCTACAAGGCTGAATTTCATACTGATTGTAACTACATACTTGAACAATGAATTATGTCAATGACAAGCAAAGTAAAGATGGGGATACTAATCAGCAAATTATAATCCACATATATACATATTTACTTAATATGTATAAGTCTTTAGGGTCACTGCAGAAGATGTAAAAACTCAAAATCTTAGAGCCAAATATCTGTATTTGTATGAAGTAGTGCTCTGTAATGCTGTGGGATTGCTTGCACTAAGTTCTTCGGCCTACATGTTTCATCTATACATAGGGTACAGCCAACTTGACTTTGTGCCATCACTAGATGGAGGCTGAGAATACGTTCTCAATTATAATCAGTGACAATTGGCTCCACCTGTACCTGGGTCTATTTAAAGGAAGCTCACCACTTTCAAGCACCCTGAAGTGCTCAGCATATTTAAATATCTATCAATGAGGTATCGCTTGTGGTCTCTCTCTCTCTCTCTCTCTCTCTCTCTCTCTCTCTCTCTATATATATATATATGGTATATATACATATGTTATTTTTAAACATATGATTGTTTAAATATGCAACCCCCAGGTTCCAGAGGCTCCAAATAGAAGTCAGTCTTAACAAGAACTGGTATATAATACATGATACATAATTGACTTATAATTGGTCTTCACTTGTAAAATTTTAAAAAGTGCTGTCATTTTCTGAACAAAAACCACCTCAGTTGAACTGTCAGTCCAAAGGAAAGATGTGAAAATGAAAGTTAAGGAGCATTCTAAGGACATAAAAAATAAAGCAATAGAAATTTCATAACAACATTATAGGATGTTGTAGAACACTATGTGTATGGGTGTGAAGGAAGACTTCTGAGGCATATGGAATTTCAGTTGAGCTCCATGCTCACCTTTATTCTCACCAACAATCACTGAAGGAGTTACAAAGTGGCTGAAATTGGCTTGAAGGTGCACGAGACAACCATTTCAAAAGCTCTGCATAATTGTGGACTGTATGTGAGGGTAGCTAAAAAGAATCCATTGCTCAAAAAGAAGCCTGTGAAAGGACAGGAGGGATCCAGTGAAGATGTATTCACTGATGGTCTGATGAGACCAAGATCAAAACAAGTATTAAAGCGCTATGTGTGGCCCAAACCTAATGCAGACCATACCTCAAATATCACCATCACCAATGAAATATGATGGTGACAGCATCATGCTCTGGGGATGCCTCTCATACAGTGAACCTGGGTTTCTTGTCCACATTGACCGTAGAATAAATGAAATAAAATACAGGGGATTATTACAAAAAAACTGCTTTAGTTTGCCTTTAAAAATACCCTAAGGATTTGGAATAACTTGAACTTTCAGCAGGACAATGGTGACAAACACAAGGCCAAAGCAATGTAGGAGTGGTTTAAAGCAAATTGGTCAATGTTCTTCAGTGGCCACATCAAAGTACAAATCTAAATTCCACTGAGAACCTATGGCACTGTTTAAAAAACTGTAGTAAACTATGTCCAACCAACCTGATGAACGTGGCATATCTGGCAAGAAGAATGGGAAAAAATCTCACCCACATGGCATGCAAAGCTGACAGGAATTTACAACTTAAAGATTTTATTGAGGTAAAACATAAGTACTATTGTGAAGGGGTTAAATAATTAACCAAGCAGCATTTTACCAACCCCCCGATGCAGGGGTTAGGAAATATCTTTCTTTCATTCATTTAACTTTAGAATTTAATATTAGAAATATTGAAGATGGATTTTGTGTGATATTATTTAAAAATGTCACTGAGCGTCACATTCAGTAAGCCACATTTAAATTAGGTCAGCAATAAAATAGTTAAATTTCCCTGTCTATCTACCTCTACTGAACAAACTAGCATTGTCTCAAATCGCATATTTATGTATTATGCTAGACAGTTTTTAAGTACTAAAACCAATAGGTTTTCCTATTATAGTTAATGTCTGAACTTTAAAAACCTCTCAGTCTTCAAACCTAATGAAAGGTGTTATCTGAAGATCAGAAAATACCTTTGAATGTAAAGTTAAAGTTTTCAAACTGAGACCATAACCACAATCACAACCACAGTAGAAAGTTTTAAAAGAGACAGAGCTCATCAGTGTGTCCAACATCTCTGCGCATGAAATGGCTAAACATTTTACAGTTTGACTTAGACACACTAAGTGTGAGGGTCAGGTGTCCAAAAACTTTGGGCCACATAATGTATATTTCTACAGACCTCTTCAAAAGTATTGGAATAACAAGGCCAGTTAAACAGTTTTTGCTGTGAACTCAAGACATTTGTGTGTGAGATCAAAAGATGAATATGAGAAGAAAGATCAGGGTTTCAGCTTTTTTTCCCTGGTATTTACATCTAGATATGTTAAACAACATAGAATATTACACATTTTGTATCAAACCACCCAGGTGTTTCTTGTTACCCAGGTGTGTCATATAAAATTGATTTTTTTAGGTAGCTCATGCACCATACTGTTTTTGTAATCTGCCACAAGGTGTCAGTATTCCATCCACAGTAATGGCATAAAGAACCTTTGTTGTTGTGATGCTTTGACAAATGTTTCTAATTTCATGTTAAGGTTTTTACAGTAGCAATGTTTTTGTTATGAATGTTTGGATCTGTATTTCTGTTTACATTACTTGTTTTGCACATTTTGTGATTGTTTTGCACTTGCCTTCTCCCCCATACAAAAATTGCTTACACATGTTTTACACATTTTTTTCAATAAAGATCTAGATAATACAATCTTAAGTAAGGTACTTATACACATTCACATGTTGCTGTGTTGTTGACTTGAACAAGCCAAACTTATGCAGAAAATGTTTTGATATATTCTTATTTGAATGTTTATTAAAACATTTCTTATAACTTCTTAAAGAAGTCCATGATTCTTATTTCACTGTAAAATCATATGGGGGACAATGAATTCAAAGTGCTGCCTACTGGTGATTTATGGTGTTTCAGTTTAAAGATAAAATATATTTAATACATTTTCTTCCAGTCTATCATTTTGTCTCATTAATCATCTGACTCTGACAGGTGTCCTCTTATGAAGGGGCTTAACTGTATGTACAGCCTGGCAGCCTCAGGAGCATTATGGCCAGCCTCAATATGATGTTCCTCCATTACCAAAACACAGAGCTCAAAAAGGTCTGAGTCACAGGGAATGCCAGATTTCCATTGGCAAACATCTTCTTCTAGAATGATGTCCAGTTTGTCGTAGTACATCCACTGAATGGAGATAGTCCTGTGTCTGGTAAAGGTCTGGAGCATGATGCATGAGATAAGGCTTTCCATGGTACAAATCATGACCATCGCCACTTGGGCGGATTCGATGGTTATTCTACATTGTCACCACAGTATCTAACTACTCCTTTAAAATGAGACACATTCAAATATGCTATGTTCTTCCCATTATGCTCATACTTACTTATTGTATGTGGTCCATGTTGACATTCAGTGGAGATATTTGTATTGTTTTACCTGA
This sequence comes from Notoglanidium maculatum, assembly GCA_030068355.1. Taxonomy (NCBI): domain Eukaryota; kingdom Metazoa; phylum Chordata; class Actinopteri; order Siluriformes; family Auchenoglanididae; genus Notoglanidium; species Notoglanidium maculatum. The sequence continues at coordinate 6,713 of JAQQZX010043939.1, read as the reverse complement.
ATGACATCAAGAAAGGAGAACTGAATGAGACCCTTCACTTGACCCACTGACTGGAACAATTCTCTCCATAAGTCTATGTTCTGTCTCTGATACTGTGCCCACCAGCTTTCATTTCTATGATTTGCAGAACTTCATCCTTGAAGGATACAAGGTGCTGGTCAGTGATGGATTTCACCATGGAATCAGGCTCACTTTGATTGTGCTGGCAATAAAGCTGCAGTCTTGCTAACTGCCTTTTTAAATGATGCACACTAATGTGAACCTTGTCTGTAACGGCAAGACATAAAGCTAATTCAATCTGTGTCGGGCCTTGGTTGAACAGGAATGTAACACGCTGATCAATACATTCCTGTTCTTCCATTGTTGTACAGAATGACTCGGTAATGCTTTCGGGAAAACAATGTTTCGTTATGTCGTGATAAAGACAAAACTCGAGATTGTAAGATTTCAGAAACAAGTATTAGGTAATGTAAGCATCATCAGAAATAATCAAATGCCACATATGGTCATTAATTTTACATTAATTTCCTGCACTCCTCGTGTTCTTGGGACTCTTTAATTAATTTATTTTTTTCCAGCTAAAGACGAAGTTTCCATGGCATAATTTTTGTGACCCCGACATAATAGGATATGAGCTCTTGAGCCGCAGCACTCGTGAGCTGGAGATTTGTACTGCACAATGCGGCCGCTAAATAAAGGTAAGCAAACATTGCTTTTAATACTGAAGGTTGTGCAGTGCGAATCTCTAATCTTAATTTCTCTTAAATTGAACACATCATAAGTGGAAACATTTTTGTAAAAGAATAAAAACAAAAAGAAGAGGAAAGAAAAAAAAAGCCTGAGCACGAAGAGTTCAGAACAATTGTGTTGCATGTAAAGAGGGAATTGTCCCTAAAGTTTAAGAAATAATAGAAGTCATTGAAGCTTAGAAGAGTCCTAGAAAAAGTGAAGTAGATGATAACTGTATGAATGTTGAGAAAGCCTGTAAGAGACAGGTCCACAGGTAAAGTAGAGAAATAGAGAAAGTTCCCACAGAAGGTGAAAGGTGTATGTGGAAAAATGTTCCATGATAGTTTCCTTTGAGGGCATTAGGCTATACGGATTTGTAAATACAGTCTTTGAACTGGTTGTCGTGTGAATGAGCATTAATGCTAAAGAAATGTGCTTGGTAAAGGTGCAATAGGTTGCATATTGTCCAATAGCGGTTTGTGTGTGCTGACCAGCAGGTGAATAAAGCACAGTGTATGTGTGTATGCCGGCAGTATGTGTCTAATTTTGCCCCCTTGTGTAAAGATTATTTTTGTTTTCTACCTATCTATCTCTATCTCTTTCTGTTTTGTATGTGTTTTATTTGCAATGCCAGTTATATGTTGATGTAATTTTCTCTGTGCAGACATATGAGGTTTTATTATCATCTTTCTTGCATGTGCATTGATTGCTAATGTGACTTTTCTGTGTACATGTTTTTTGTATTTTGTTGTTTTATTGTGGTTTGAAGGCATAAGTATTGAATTAAACAGATGAGCTTGGAGCAGTAGGAATTGTTAGTTGACAGTGGTTTATGTTTAAGGGAATTACTTTATAGAAAGTCTCAGAGAGGAGAAATATATAAAATAAACAAAGATAGAGGTAAGGATAAAATTTGGAAACCGTATTAAAAAGATATAACATTGGAATGGGTTTCATAAAATTCTTTAACCATTGAGACATAAATAAATAAATAAATAAATAAATAGACAAATAAATTAATTAAATAAAACAATATTAATGAATAGATAAATAAATAAGTAATATATAAAATAAATAAATAAAACTTATAGACAGATTTAGTTTAATCTAACTGTAAAGGTATAAAAGTATTTTATGGATAGTGGATGTAGGATCTAGGATAACGGCAGATACTCCATTGCAGATGGTTTGCATGAAAAATCCTATAGCAAGTGATAAGATTAGAAAAATATCAGAGAAATGGGCTAAACATGCAAAGAAAATGAGGACACAATGGCCTAAAGAAGGCTCATTTGAAGTGGGTTTATGTGATGAAATGGATACTTTAATTAGAAATCATAAGTAAGCAGATAAAAGTGCGAAGAGGTTAAAATAGTGTGAAAAGGAATCAGGAATATTAAATTTATTTAGAAAGGAAGGCTGGTAGCTACCCAGAAGAAAATCAATTGATGACAGTATTGTTTCAGTCATCAATTCTGGAAGGACTTCCAGATCCAGGTAAAACTAAGTTGGAAGACATGGGGGGGAGTTAAATTCAATGAATCAAGCAGAATTTAGTGACCATGTGAAGCATGCAGTGGAAAGGTATAGGAAAAGTGAGCAGAAGGCTAAAGAGCAGGATAAGGAAATATTGAGAAAAGTGGCCAAGTTACGGTTGGGTGAATTAACTGAAAAAGGGAAAAAGAAAGCAGAGAAGGTACAGGCCCCTGTAACAGGTGAAAATATGGAAAAGCTTCCTCTTGAGCCTCAATGTCAGATTATAATGCCACAAAGTGCAGTAACACAAATGCAGCAGACTGGACAGATAGTTCCATAGTCTGGACAGGTAACTCCTCAGGCCAGACAGGTAATACCTTATACAGGTCAAACATTGCCTTATACTGGGCCACCGGTCCAAGTGGTTCATGTTTATGTACAGCAGCCTAGGTTTCAACCTCAAGGAAGAGGAAGTTTTAGACTACAAGTTAGAGGTAGACCTTTCCAGGGAGGTCCATCTGGTGTGTGTAGGTGATGTATGCAGCCTGGACATAGTAAAAGAGATTGTCCAACTAATCCATGGCCAAACTCTAGTAGCCAGGGAAGCATGACATACTGGCCCTCTAACCAAGGCCAGAACTCAGGTCCAGCAGCATCTTGGCTGAACCAAACCAAGACTATTAGGGATGCCCAGAGAATCCTAAAGGGGAGAGCCAGCTCATTTTAACTTATAATGGAGCTGAACACGAGCCCATGCTGTAGGTTCAGGTGGAAGGTAAATTGACACCTATAAGTCCAAAGTATTCCTCACATCTCCCCAGGTCTTGTAAGTTTGCCAAGGCAATAGGATATTCAGGACAAGTGCAGCTAATTCCAATGACAGCCCCAGTCTAAATCTAACTGCAAATAACAAAACAGTGAAAGTTCCAGTTTTAATTTCAGAGCATACCCCAATAAATTTATTAGGACAGGATGTGTTGTGTAAATTAGGATTTCAAATCTGGTGCCTGCCAGATGGTGTATATGTAGATGAATTTGGCATAAGGAGCCAGATGAATTTGTTGACAGAAAATGCTAATGTTTATTGGTTGTATAATGTGGAAGAATCAGTAAAGGTAACTATGGACAAATGAGGAAATTTTATTCGGGCTCAAGTTCCAAAAGCTAAAAAACCTTTGCTTGATTACCATTGTACTTTGGCGTCTGATAAGAAACAAGTTCCTGAGATAGAAGAGAAATGGTTGATGGCAACAACAGGTAGAGAAGTAAACACTACTTCTCAATATATAATAATTGGGAAAGAAGGAGCTGCTTTTCAGGTAGATAATAATGAATTCCTTGAAGAATGTTATAATGTACCAGAGGCAAAGCCTTCTTTTAATGCTACTTTTAAAAGAAGGATATGAGGCTAGAGAATTAGAATGCATGATTAAAATAGCAGAGACTGTTAGCTGGGATAACACAATAAATTCACTAATCTTTCATGCCTCTGATAAGTCTATGATAAAAAAAATACTGTGTACAACAGTGATGACAGCAACTCCAGAGGAAGAAGTGGTGAATAAAAAGGAAAGTGCTTGACCAGATGTCCATGGCTCCTGCAGCATTCCAGTTGCCCACAGATCCTGTTCTTTGTAACAACCAAGTGTGCAAGACACCCCTTGCCTCAGTGTGTTATATCAGTGCAGCAGGGATTGAAGGACTGTGATTTTGCGGAGCCAAGAACTGGTTATTTCTTCTACAGATGAAATGACTCTGTGTATTGGTCAGACGACTTTGTTTGCACTTGATGCCAATGATGTATGGTGACATGTGTGGGCTTGGGGATGACATGGATCTATGAAAAGCAGGCTGAAGTGTGAGAGTCTGAGGCCTCTGGACAGCGGGTAGACTGTATGGTGAATGGTGATGGCCCCGAATGACTGTCTGTTGTCATGGCCGGGAGTGGGGTGATCGCATGAACTCTGATCTTTCTTTGTTTTTGTTAAAGTTGTAACTTTTTTATTTGTGTGTATGTAAGAGATTAGACATGAATGCAACACATGGTTTTATCTCTGATACTCTGATTAGGTAGGTCAGATTAATGGTTATGAGAAATTGATGAGTATCTTGCTAATGTGATTGTTTCACATATATCAAATTGCCTTGCATCATATTTTTTTGCCATCTTTTAGGTCCGGATGAGATGTCTGATTGTTAATTTGTGCTCAATAAGAGTGTTTGATATTTATGTACCTCATTTTGTATATGACTGTTGTCTTTGTTTTTGTAATGGGGGAATGTATTGTGATGTGGGTTATTGGACTGTTCTTGCTGTGTGGCAATGTAGCTTACAACAGGTTATGGTCACTGAACTGCTGGTTGTCCAAGTGGTGTTCCATAAACAATGTGGGCTTTATAGATAATTGGAGTACTTTTGAGGGCAAGACTGGCCTGTTAGGGTGGGATGGAATCCATCCCACTCAGGAAGGTGCTGCTTTCATTTCTTGCAGCATAGTTCATAGTCTCATGACAGGCCTAGTTAATCTTTGACAATCCAGAGCCAAGGCCAAGGAGCACACAAGCAGGCTAAACCAACTGTCTGCTAACTGCACAGAGTCACTCAAGTTCCAGGTATTGAGACTGTCTGTTCCCCAAGTTAAACAAAATATTAGATCTCTTGCATCTTAAGTGCTTACTGTTAATGAAATTATTATTGATCAGGAGTTTAATGTACTGTGTTTAACAAACATGGATCAAACCAAATGAGTACATACCATTAAACGAAGCTAGTTAGTCCTCCCAGCTATAGTTATATACACCAGCCTCATCTAACTGGAAGGAGGAGGCATTGCAGTTGTTTATAATGATAAACTAGGCATCACACAAAAACCTGGACATAAATGTAACGCATTTGAGGTTCTTTATACTAACAACATACAGAATGTAGCCACTAAAAATAAGTCTGTCCAGTCATTTCTGCTAATTATTATTTACATCCCCCCCTGGGCCATATTCTTTATTCCTGTGTGAGTTTGCAGATTTCATATCAAATCTGGTTGTCTCTTTAGACCAAGCATTAATTGTTGGAGACTTTAATATTCATTTAGATGACCCAGAAGATCCTCTGAGGACAGTGTTAGTGTCCATCCTAGATTCAGTAGGACGTAATCAGAAAATAACAGGACCCACTCATGATGGTGGTCACACCCTTGATCTAATACTAATTTTGGATTAAGTATAGAAAATATTGACGTAGTTCCACAATCTCATTCACATCAGCTCCTGCACAGAGTTTTATCAATGAACTATTAATCTTGATTGCATCACCATTGGACTCCACAGAACTCGATCAGGCAAATAAATGCAACTAAATGAGTCAACATTTCACTATACACTAGATAACACAGCCCCACTTAAAAGGAAAATAATTAGAGAGAAAAAATTAGCAACCTGGTATAATGAGGACACACACCTTAAAACAGACCACTCACAAATTAGAATGTAAGTGGCATCAAACTAAATTGACCATATTCAAATTAGTATGGAAGGAGAGCCTTTCCTTTCTATAGGAAAGCTCTTAGTGCTGCTCAATCAACATATTTCTCTACTCTAATAGAAGATAACAATAATAATCCTAGATTCTTATTTAATACTGTAGCAAAATTTACTAATAATAAGACCACCACAGAAACAGCCATACCATCAACATGCAGTAGCAATGACTCCATGAATTTTTTCAATTACAAGATTGACAATATCAGGCAAAAAATACAAACTATGAATTTAAATCCAGACAATCTGATAAGCAACTCTGTGGACAACAATATAATTATATCAGATAAACCATAGGGGTCTTCAACCCCTTTGAGAGACTGAACTTATCTCACTAATTTCCTCAACAATATCATCAACCTGTGTATTAGATCCTTTACCTACATGTTTCCTCAAACAGATAATACCAGACATAATTGAACCTATTCTAAAATAATCAACTCTTCCCTTAGCATTTGCTATATTCCTAAAAACTTTAAATTAGTAGTTATAAAACCCCTGATTAAAAAACCTGATCTCGTCCAACTATAGGCCAACATCAAACCTCCCTTTTATTTCCAAGATTCTAGAAAAGGCTGTAGCACAGCAATTATGCTCATACCTACATAGGGATAGCATTCATGAAATTTATCAGTCAGGATTTAGACCTCACCGTAGCACAGAGACAGCACTAGTTAAAGTGGTAAATAACCTACTACTGGCCTCTGATCAGGGTTGTTTCCTTGCTTGTGTTACTTGACCTTAGTGCAGCTTTTGACTCCAAGCTATCATTTGAAGCTCATGTAGATATCACTAGGACAGCCTTCCTTCTTCTCAGAAATATTGCTAAGATAAGAAATATGATGTCACTGCATAACACAGAAAAATTAGTTCATGTTTTTGTTGCCTCAAGGTTAAATTATTGTAATGCCTTACTGTCTGGATGTTCCAGTAGGTGCATAAACAAGCTCCAATTAGTCCAGAATGCAGCAGCA
>JAQQZX010043820.1:0-13761 GCA_030068355.1 Notoglanidium maculatum | reverse complement strand
TTTTTATAACAGCCCTATTGAACAGCTGTAGTAATCCATATTATGTCAACAACCGCTCAACTAAGTAAAGAGAAACAGTCCAGCATTACTTTAAGACACGAAGTGACGTTTAAGTAATAAAAATAAAGAAAAAAAAACATTGAATTAGAAGGCGTGTCCAAACTTTTGCCATGTAGTGCACATTATCAATTAAACCTATTTCAAGACATATTTACTAACTCCAAGCTTAAAACGGTCTTAAGAAAATTGACAAATTATTTGTCAATTGTATAAGACGATTTCAAGCTGAATAACAGCTTGAATAATAATCTGATAAAGTTGAATGATTTTTTGCAGTGAACTTCCCTCAATGTTTGCACGTTTTGACTACAAATATAAGAAATGCTGACAGATCTACTAGAAATACATTATTTTTCATACTTTGAAAAGTAGTGCAGTGAGCTTCGCTCTGTTTATCGCGAACAGACGTGTCGGAGTCACGATTCTGTGTGTTCATATAGATCGACTTGCACGCACAGAATGGTGACTCCGACACGTCTGCTCGCGATAAACAGAGCGAAACTCACTGCACTACTTTTCATCGACCTGCAGAAAGAATGCTGGAATATCAAGTCAGACCACTTTTTAAAAAAAATGATCGAACTAACACTCAAGAAGGCCGTGGCATGCGGTCTGGAGTTAATCGGGAACCTTCGAAATTACCGCGAAATCGGTGTGAAAGACTAGAACGACATTCTGAATAGATGAATCAGACGCTACGCTGATAGGATTAACACGTATCCGCAATGTTTGTTTCCTAACAGCATTCGAGAAAAAAAAAACGCAACCCTTTACACGTGAACCTTAAAAATCCACCAATAATGCTCGCCTTCCTCTCCTCCTCCTCTTGTCTTCCATTTTCACAAGTCACAATTTAATGACATAATTAGGCAGGATCATAGATCTTGTTCGGGAATAATGCGCTTGTGCTTTTGGAAGGATGGGAATCACGGTTGCTCCGAGTTGCATTTTCCCCTCCTTAGGAATGCGTTAAAAATATTTTGTTCATCATGTGTTTCCTTTTCACCTTTTACATGCTTAACGGTTCAAAGCAATCAAGTAGTAACAGTCTAGCAACCAACTGGGGTAGCATAGCAACCACCTAGCAACACCTTAGCAAAAACATGGAATACCACAGCGGTGTTGCGGCATTTGAACCCTTTAACCATTTTAGCCATAAAATATTACAAACCTTTAGGCTTTTAACCATTACACACTTAACCGTCAATGACAACAATACACTGTAATGTCTTTTAGCTTCTTCGGTGTGTTTAGCGGGCTCTTACAAGCCAACATCAAAGCTAACTCACAAACTTTAGCCTTCTAGATTTCTCTAGAAGATTCTTGTATATATGCTTAAAATAAAGAAGGATGAGATTTGGCATTTAAATACTAATTTCAAAGCTTAAAAAAGTAACTCTTAGCCATGTTTAATTTTTTACCCTCAGGTATAATTAACTTTCCTCAGAAAATGCACTGAAGTTCATATAACAAGCAGAAAAAAGGTCAATCTTAAAAGCTGTGCTTAAACTTAAGGTCTGCATTTGTATTATTGCTACAAATAGATTAGGTACCTTAGCCAAGTTTGGAAAAAAAAAAAAAACATGATTCAATACAGATAAACTAAAATAATAATAATAACCATCACAGCACTGATGAATTCTGAAAGCTGATTGGTCAGAAGGTGTTGATTAGTTTTCTGTAACAGCAGGAGAAGGTTCAGCGTTAACAGCGCTCAAGGTCCCTCGTACAAAAACTCCCTCGGCGTTTTTTTTTCTCCCTGCTGGGCTCAGGGTGCTTTCTGTTGAAAATAGTTGAACTTTTGGAAGCTCGTCAATGTCACTTCTCTCTCACCGACCAATCAAAATCAAGAAGGGGGCGGGACTTACCATATAAAGACTGTCAACAACTTTTCAAAGGTATATCAATTCCCATGTTGAGAGCTGCTGCGAACGTCAGGACGTGATTTCTTTCCATCATACTAGCTAACTTTTATAAAGTAAACAGATGCTTGATGTTCACAACGAAGGAATGCCGAGTGCTCGATGATGCTTTTTGTAACCTAGCAACAATAAGCGCTTGTGGGTGCTGTCGGTGGAAAGAACGCATCAGGTGGACACAGGCCTCATGTCTTCAGGACAGAGGAGTTTACACTTTGTCTAAGATGAAAGCTTTGGGTTTTTTGTCTTCTTCGCTTCAAGACAGAGAAATGAAAAAATATTGTGAGGAGGGAACGACGATGACTGTTTGTAGCTACTCTTACGTAAGTGGAACTGGGAACAGGAACTAACTTGCTTTGTGGATGTTCCACATCATTAAAGCTGGAAATGAACTGTTACAAAGCACCATGTGTCATTCATGAATAAATTATTAGCCGAAAGCTGTTATAGCAAAGAGCCTGGGTTCTTTGTGATTTTATTAACATTTCCCTGATCAAGCCTGGTTATGCGTTTGTCTACATTTTGCTGATAGATCATGTAGTGTTTTAATCTTTTCTGATGATTATCCATCAGAGACATCTTCGCATCATGACAGGAATCCACTGGCACTTTAAATGATTGCTCTGAGACCCAGTACGACTTAGCTGAAAACTCAGGCCTGCAGTCTTGCCAACATGGTCGGCTCCTTTAACAGTTTTATACTCGTGTTCGAGATAAAAAAACAAATGTAAATGTTAAGAGTTCACACTCTGACATATGCATAATGGCTACCGAGTTTAACGTCACAATGTGAAAAGGCCGGGTACTTTTTTTTTTTTGTGTGCGCGTGTCAGATTTTACTACCCTTGTGAGGACAATTTTGGTCCTCAGAGCAGTTTTGTGCACAAAAATAAGAAAAAGTAAAAGAGCTAAAACGTTCCCCATTTCATTCCTGAGGTTAAAGTTAGGGTTATGCGTGGCATTAATTAGCTGCATGTCAATGGACGGCCCTCACAAAGATAGTCAAACCAGTGTGTGTGTGTTTGTACGTGCGTTCGTGTGTGTGTGCGTAAATGTCAGAGCTCAGGCCTCTGGGGACAGGCAGAGGATACGGGTGTTTTAAACATGATCTTTTTTTAACGTGGCTGCTATCATAACTGAGCAGAGAGCAGGGCTTTTCATCTTTCCTCCACACCTACAAGCTTCTCCACCTCTTTGCGTGTGTGTGTGTGCGCTTTATAGAAGATCTACAAGAACCTGAACATCAGCTTTTTGAATGGAAAACAATCTGAGGTGTTCAGGAGCAGGAAATGGAAACAAAAGCTTGTTCATTAGAAGAGTAAAGAAACACAACTCCAGAGAAGTGAGTGCAAAGCTGCAGATCTTCAGCACATTAATGACTCACACACACTTTCATTTCCACTGCACCGGAAATTAACCCTTGACTACTTCGTGATTGAGTCATGCACTGGGCGTTATGAAAGCTGGAACAAGTAGCAAATCAGATTTTTTTTGTTTTTCTACACCGGAGATCAGAAACACATCCAACATACATTCATTAACCACTGAAGTTTTTTTTTTTTTTTTTTGAACCTGATTTGATCATTTGTCTTACTTTTATTTTACAGTGACTTCCACATTCATTTTATATTATTTTAATTATTACATTTATATTGTTTTTTTACACACTTTTTGTATTTTCTTCGTCTCTCAATGCTCCTAATATTTATTGCATTAATATCATTTTCCAAATCGTACTTTTTTATTTTTGCACACTGCACCTAGTTAGTAGTCACACTGTCGTTTTCAGCTCTGCGAGCTCGGAGTTAAATGTAAATCAGCTGTGCCCTGAATGCGCTTTGTAATGTATGTATAACTGACATTCATCAGCACAGACATCTGAAGGGCTCCTGAACAGAACAAAAAACAAAAACGCATTCGCCCGGTCATCTGGAGATCGCTAGTTCGAATCCAGATGTTGCCGCAGTCATCCACAGCCAATCGTTGGCGTTTGTGAGCTCACACATACGGAAAACGGCGGATAGCGCTTTCCGCCATGTATGTAACGCCGCCCCGATGCGACATGAGCAGCAACTCGAAAAGATGCGGTCTCAGCTGGTGTGTGATAGGGGAGAGCAGTGTGGTGGGTGGGAATTAGCCACCGATTGGGAATTGGGGGGAGAAAAAACAAACAAAACAAAACACCACAACAACAACAAAAAAACTACCCGAGTACGAAAAACAATTAACGTTACCAAAACGTTTGTGGTATCCATGAACAAAGCTTCTCCACCTCCTACACACCAGTTTAAGCCCTTGGATTTGGATATCTATCCATTTTCATCCACCCAGTCTTTTGGATGATGGGTAAAGTGATGATCAGTGTGTCTTATTCAGAACTTAAAAAAAAAAACAAAAAAAAAAAAACCATAAACAAAACCAAACTTGCCAGTATATCTCTTTGGCCCTGTTGGAAAGTCTATAATCTCCTCTGACTGGTGCATGATGATGTCTGCAGTGTACACACAAGTGAAAACAGTCCTACAGTTCTGAAAGCGTTAACGATCTGGTGAACTTTGGGGCCTCAGAGTCGCAGCACTGACATTTATGTTACAATGAAAATCTAATCCTGAAGGATCAAATCAGACTTTCACTCAACTAAATAAAATCAGGAGGCTCCATGAAAAAAAAGAAAAAGATTAATCTTGATGAATGTGTTGAATTAGGCTTGAATTAAACAATTATCATGGCAACCTCATGTCTTTTCAGCAAGGACACCACGTAGCCAGAGAGGATGAGAATTTAAAGTGCTTTAGGAAATCTTTAAGTCCTGTTGACAGTTATCAGCTATTACAGAGGCCACCCTGAGTGTTGGTGCTTTACGGGGAAGCCCAAACACAGGCTAATGACGGCCGTGAAGAGTGACTGGAGCTTTGAGACTAAACCACGCTTCTCTACAGTCTGAATAAAGCTTATACAACTGTTGACCTTTCTAATTCTTTAAGCCGTGTACATCTCGTCTTACCTGCGCGGGGATTCCTGACGCTCTTCTCCAGCCTTGCTGCTTCCCGGATTAGAGCAGGAGGTGTTTGGGACGGGGTTGGTACCTCTGCGAGTCCGACGGAGGAGAGATCTGACCCGGGTGGACTGGACACTGCTGCGTCTGCGTGACACTCGACCCACGGGACCCGAACACAGCCTCCGGAGGGGCACCGGGGAACTACAGGGGAGCAGCAGCAGTTTATCAGCTTCATCTCACAACACAAGGCAACCTTCTGACATACTGAATTCATATGTGATATATATAAGTACATGCACTGCACTACTACCATTCAAGGAGAAATATTTAAAGGAAAAAAGAAGCACTTTATAAACCAATTTATACCAAACCTTTATTGACCAATCACGATCTAACTTGTCTTGAGGATGAAGATAAAGAAAATTTCACTGACCCAAATCACAACAAGGCAAGAAATGAACGGCTTCATTCGAAGAAGGTCAACGTTCACAAGCCAAGACATAAAGCCTATCAAAAACCTGTGGAATGACTTGAAGAGGGCGGAGCCCAGTAGAAACCCTCACTATCTGGAACATTTTTCGCAAGGAAGAGTGGATAATAAAACTACTAAATCTAGATGGGCTAATTTGGGAGACACTAACCCAAAAATAGAGTGCTGTAACACAAGCAAAATGTGCTTTAGCAAAGTATTCATTAAGGGGTGTACACACTTATGCAACCAGGTTATGTTTTATTTTTTTGCTATAAATCACTGGACTGTTGCACACCAACAACACGGTGACAGATGTGCAACAGCTTTCATACCCTTGGGACAAAATAGTAAAGAAATGGAAATATAATTTATAGCAAAAAGATATTTACTGTGTTAAGTTTAACAGACATTCTTTCATTATCACAAGTCTAACTGGTAAAATAACAATAATGATAGCGATCACAACCCCGACACAGAGACAGCCAGATCAACACACACACACACACACACAGGTATGCATACATACACATGCACTCTCACACACATTTATATATGTTGACCCACAGTGCATACTCTCTCACACCCACATACACACACAGTGAATATCGCTGCTTACGAAGTGTCAGGTGTCCTGCAGGAGGCACCTGCAGGAATCACAGGCAGAAAGATACAATCAAGCTCGCTCTCACACACACACACGCACGCACGCACGCACGCACGTACACTGTAGGCCCTATCTTTTGACAGTATACAACACCAAATAAGCAGTTAAATGTAGTACATATCCACAGAGCTTTAATCCCAAACACAAAACCTCGTGTCAAACCATGACCTGGAATGTTAGCCTAGCTTTAGCACATCCAGCAAAATTCTAACAGGCCATACAAAATACAACATGCTGATACGGCATTCAGTCGGTTGACCTCCGACATCAGCGCAGCACTGACCCTTGACCCCGTGCACTACAAACGCACCGAGGTATTTCACAACATGGCCTCAGTTACACCACTTCTATAATCACACTAACTTCTAAATAATTGATGCAAGAGTCAAAGATGCAGTTTCAAGAGGAAAGCACACGCACATCTGCCCACTACTGGAAAACCACAGCACAGCGCCGGTTGACTTCTCAGCTCTGATTGGTCAGAAGGTGCTCTGTAAAAGCAGCTCGGACAGAAGTTCCGGCTGCAAATATTAACACATTTGCTCTAGTGCATTATCATTACTATAGTAAGAGTAAACCGCAGGGAATTCTACAGCAGATGTGCGACATAAACAGATTTTTTTGAGTATTGTAGATATGAAAAAGCTATCTTTGGAAGGAATCTCCAGTGTTTGTAAGTCAAAGGTAAAACAGTCCCTTTAATTTTTCTTTTCTGGCTTATTAGCTTCAAGAGAAAGGAAAAAGAGAGGTTAGGGAGGGAATGACCATTTATAGCTGCTATAACATACGTCATAGCAAGAACTAACATATTTTGCGTCACAGTGTGTCATAAAATGTTTAATTGTTGCTGCGTATAAGAGGAATAAAAGACGCTAGGACGTGCTGTTATTGGACGTCAATCAATTTCATTGACAGCACTCTCCTAAGTGTGGTATTCCTAATATTATAATGGAAATAATGGCAAATTGAAATAAATCTGTTAATCTGTTAAAAAGGTTATTGGACACTAAACAATGCTTTATAGCAAAATCTCTATAAATGACTAATGTATTAATATTATACATCACATTTTAGCCCGAGTTGCTAAGTTACAATTATACTGACTAAATATTACTTTATTATAAAAAAAAAAGTGGATCATTTTGAGAAACTCGCTGCAAGTAAACATGGTGTTCGGCGAGAACGTATAAGTAACTGCAGTTAGATGATGATGTAATGATTTATGACAAGGTTGTATGTGTTTCAGCTGTAACGATGCGCAATCCGCGCTGAAAGCGTTTGTTCACATCAAACATCCCCTCATCAAATCCTCGGCTGTTAGACGGCTCGGTGCTGAAAGATGAAGTGCGGCACTCTTGTACAAAGCCAAAGCAGTTCTGATTAGGATAATTCTCACGCTGACCCCCGGTGACCCCTGGCGACCCCCAACCTCACTGTTGTGCTTTCAGCCACTTGGCACTACCGTGTGAGCAGTGCGGAATGAGCGGTATGCAGCCGTTTCCCATCAGCCCCTGCTCACAGAGATTCCCATTACTGCTCCTGAGCCTGCTGAAACTGACAAATTCAACAGGCAGTCATGAGATGCTTTAAACAGGATAGCTAAATAAAAGTATTCCTGAATGTTTAACGTTACATTTAGACCTTATCTGTGTAGAATAAATAATTAACCGCAGGAGTAGACAAATCAATAGGCTAATAGCGAACAATGTAATAATGTATGACCAGCTAGTTAGGTGTTAATATAGACTAATGATGTCATAAAATAATTCTATAAATTCCTGGAGGGGAAAAAAAAAAAAGTTTGTACTGTAGCACGGTGACTCGACAAAATATCGTCGGCCAAGGTTTCAGTGATGAGTTATGGTGTTCTGTCCTCGCTTTATGCAGCGCTTTACTGTACTCAGTTTTATCAGTTTCCACACACCAGGATGTTCCTGAATCTAAAGAGATCGTCTGTCTTCCGTGCATGCGGAGTAAAAAGTAAAACTAGCAAAAACTGTTTGCCCCGATGTTTGCCAGATTGTATTTTGACCGATGTGTGTAGTGCAGCAGATGGGAAGATTCAAGCAGCCCTAATAGTTACAGCATCGAGGTGTCACATCAACATCATCACGTTTGAACATTACACTAAATAAAAATATGTTGTAAAAGTCAATAAGAAATATTTACCTCCACCATTATGTTTCGGGTGCAGTTTGTTTGTCTGCAAGCAAGATTGTGCGAAACCTTTTAAAACCGATTTCCATGAAACTTGGAACTGGGCCAAGGCAGAACCCGATAAATTCAGGAGCGGATCTGACTCACTGGGTGGCTAGAAGCATTTAGTTGTGCAATGCCATACATCTTAAAATCAAGATTTCGGTAATGTTTAACAGTGACAAAACATAGCCAATGTAGAAATACGGTACCATTGAAAATATATTCCAACAACTAAAATGGTTGCGGATTCGCATATCATACGAGATTCATCTATTGCACTTAGCGGAGGTCTGCGCGCTTCGATTATAGACCTTCTATTATTATTTTTTTTTTTGCTTTGGTCCAACTCAACTGACCCTACATGTCCACGGAGCAACTACAAAAAACCCCCACTAGTAACCCACTTGTCCTGAGTGACCATGATACTGACTTGACACGGCCGTAGTGAGTCACTGCTTGGATATTTACATGTAAATCAAAACGCTACTCTTATTTTATCCACACTATCCTTTTAATACACTCTAAAACACCCTTCACTGTTAATATGACAGTATTACAGCAGGCTGTTAACACTGAGGTCACTGGGAACAGCTATAAATATATTCTTCCAAAACAAGAGCGCTCCTAAAGGTGTGTTCGCAAATGACGCATTCCACTAATATACCGCACGACAAAGGCTGTAAAGCAGACATGACGTTTGGATGTTGCATGAACCCGATTTTCCAGCGTAGGGAACACACACACGCGCACACACACGCACACACACACACACACAGCAGAACCGGAGGAGTGTCTCCCTCTCGGCTAATTCCCACAGCTCGTGACTAGCCTGGAGTGGTTGCTTCGGGCTCTTCGGTTCAAAAGACATAAATCACACCAGTTACTGAAACTCAAAAACAAATTAAATAAGCACAGACTTGATTAATGACAGATGTGTAATGCTTCCGCATCCAAACCGGCAGGTATGAGAGGAGTCGGTCCTGTTGTGAAGCTCGAGGCACTGCACAGGCGTTAATTAATGATTATGGCACTGGGGCACAGGTGGTGCAGTCATTACAGATGTTCTGTCATTAACACAATGACCCTTTTAAATGGGGTGTGGGCGACTAATTTCAGGGTGTCCTCCATTTTTTCACTGATTTCATACACCTAATTAAACACACAAGGACACACACCTATCCTCTGTGGCACCTCCATCAGCATCATGGAGGGTAAAAGGTCCCTTTCTGGACACAAATGCATTCTGGGATTGCCTGCGTTGGCTCTTCCTTCTCTGAAACGCAATAAACACACATTATATAGACACATTAAGTTACCACATCATTATATTATCAGCTTTAAGGAACACTATAGCCCAATTTCTATCTACTGTATTTACAGTGTGTGTGTCATCATCATAAACAAGCATGGACATGTTTACCTGTAACATAAAAAAAAAAACCCAAAAAAAACCCATTCACTTCTTTATAATGAAAGTCTAAGGGCACAAACACCAAATTGTAATTTAAAAACATATATTTGTTTGATACACTTGAAAATAATACGAGACTAATCATTGCGTACCCTTTCAATTGAAACCAAAAAGTTTATGCTAATGTTAATAAAGCAATCTTTCAAATATCTCTTATTTTTTTATTTATTTATTTTTGCACAAGCGTTTGCAAAAAATGATTATGAATACTAAAAAGCATTCCCTTTAGCTTGGCCATGAGCAGAAATGCACAACAGGTGGAAATGAGGGCAGGATGGGCTACAGAAGACCACGCCCGGTTCCAAGCCTGGAACAGGAACATGAGGATGCAGTGGGCACAGACTCGGCCACACTGGGAAGGTTTGACATGTCGTATGCGCCGAGATGCTCTTCTGCTCAGCTCGGCTGTAAAGAGTGGTTGAGTTACCGTAGCCTTCCTGTCAGCTTGAAGCAGTCTAACCATTCTCATCTATACTCTCTAATCAGCAAGACGTTTCCACCAGCAGAACTGTCGCTCACTGGATGCATTTAGTTTTTCACACTATTCTGTGTAAATCATAGAAACAGCATTGATGGAAATCCCAAGGAGATGAGCGGTTTCTGAAATACTCAAAGGAGCCCAGCTGGCACCAACATCCATGCCAACTAAAAAAAAAAAAAATCTAATTTTTCCCCCCTGTTTGATTAGATAATAAGCAGGATGTTCATATTGGCTGAGTCTGGCTTGTCAAACATACTACAAATGCCCTCTTTGATTACAGACAACTTTTGTTCTTTTCTCAGTGCAAAGAAACGTCTGGAAATTACGTACAGATAAAGTTTAAAAGAAAAAAAAAGAAACTGCTAAAGTATTACTCCGAATAATAGAAACAGGTCAGTAGAGCCTCACTTGAAGTGAAAACTCTGAAATTACTGATGTATAAAAAAAAAAAGAAAAAAGATGAAGTCTGGTCGACACAATGCAAGGCATTTTAGCACAACGAGCAGCAAATTCTGCCCAGATAATAACACTACTTACCCACACACTGCTCAAAAAGCTTATGGTTTTAGAACAGACTGTATAAAACTGCCTAATACATTCCAATAAAGTGCTCATCATCAGTCCCAGGCTAAAAAACATCTCAAACATGAAAGCTCTCTGGGTTTAGATAATCTAACGCAGGCCTTTCTTCTAACCTAAAGCAATTTTTGGAAATAACTTGGGTCCAAATCTCCCAGCACCTTTTCAAGCAGACAAACAGTTCATTTCGAACTTGACAGTCCAGCTCGTCCCATACCAGCTTAATGGGAGAAAGATCTGGAGACTGGGGAGGCCAAGACATAATTCTCCAAACCTTTTGCTTTTCTTTGGACTGAATATAATTTTTGCACAATGTTGAAGAATGCTTGGGATCATCATCCTGCTGAAGAATGAGATTTTATCCAATGATACGTAAAACAGAAGGAATTATGTGATGCTGAAGAATTGAGTGATACTTTTCCTGTTTTCATGATCCCTTTAATTTGGACGAAGTCTCCAGATCCCCAAAACACCCCACACCGATCCACCTCCGTGTTTCACTTTGGGAACACCACATTCTGTGCTCGCCCTTATCCCCCACCAAACACCTGACAAACAACAATTCTGACTTATCAGCTGTGATAAAATACAACAGAAGATTGAAACGAGGAGCAGACAGAGCATTAAACCACTCACACACTGATCTGGGACGAGGCAGACAGGTGGCCATTGTTTGGTTCAGCAAGATAATCAAGAGCCAATCAGGTTCGGACATCAGTAAATAGAATTCCAGCACAAAGTGTATATATATAAGTACAATGGGAAAGTCCATGGAGCTCAGTGCAGTTCTGAGAAAGAGGATCATAGATTTACACAAGTCAGGACTCCAAGATTATCAGTTCAAAAACTGTACAAGTACAAGTTACTGGGAGCTGGAATAGCTTTGCCAAGTCACTTTGCTGGAAGACGACCCAAACTCTGACCCTCGGGTGAGAGAAAATATATTCTGATGGTCAGGAACAACCCAGGAACCATCAAGGCACAGGCCTGCCATGAACTGGAAGCTGATGGAACACTGTCTACAGTCAGGCGAGTTTTACTTCGCCATCGACTGGGAGGCTGCTGTCCAAGAAAGAAGCCCCCTCTCCCAAATCAACACCTTCAAGCTTGACAAAAGTTTGCAGCTGACCACATGGACAAAGAAAAAGCCTTCTTGAGGAAAGTTTTACAGTCAGATGTGAGAAGGATTGAGATGTTTGGTCACAATGACCAGAAATACAGAGGAGCACTGAACCAGCTGTTAAGCATGGTGGCGGTAGCATCATGCTCTGGGGCCGTTTTGCCAAGTGTAAGGAATAATGAAGAACCTCAGATTTCTCAGAACGCCAAACCTTGAGATGGATGGGCAGAAGACCACATCGGGTTCCATTCCTGTCAACCAAGAACAGGTATCTGAGGCTAGGCTGTGAACAGACTCACCCAAACATCACTTGGTCTTTCTCTAATGAGCGTATGCTTCTGTGTAACATGAAGAGGTTCTAGCCATAGACCCAGTTATGGTCCAATAGGCAAATGATTCAAGTATGATGCTAAGCAGCTAGCTAACTTCCCTAATGTTAGTGACCAAGTTGTGTTTTTAACATTTGGTTTGGTACAGGTTCAAAGGTCAAACTGGAAAGGTGAGACATTTTGTGTTTTCAGAGATGCTTTTCTGTTCAATACAGCTGTAAAGAGTGGTTATACTATAGAGACGGTTGGATCTCCACCTCCAGTAGATCAGTGATCTCTGAAATAGTCAAACCAAAGCGTCTCCAACAATCGTGGCATGGTTAAAGCCACCGATATCACATTTTTTCCCCATTCTGGTGTTTGATTTGAACATTAACTGCATTAACTTTTGACCGGTATCTACATGATTTTATGCATCATGATGCTACCGCATAATTTGCTGGTTTGATAATTCCATGAATGAGCAGACACAAAGGTGTTCCTAATAAAGTGGTTGTGGGGAGTGTGCGTGTATACAAGTACACTGAGAAAGAAGGAGAGAGGAGAGAGGGTTACTGAGTTTCACTGTAAGCAATTAATTAAGTTAATGAGAGGAAATAACTACATTTTGATTCAAAGAGTTATCTGATTAAAGCTTTCAATGATGAAATATCCATAATCTTCGGGTCAAAGTGCCATCAGTGCAGCGGATTCCCGCTTTCATGTGGTTTGTCAGTGTGTGTTTGCGTAAATGACTCTCTCTCATTCGGGGCACATTTCTGAAGAGCTTTTCGACACGCCACACAGCAATTACGCTCCCATTTGCTTCAACTCACGCCAGTTGATTCGGAGGTGTGTAAACCGTTTGTCATGCTGTGCTTGTTTCTTTTTACCTAAGTGTGTAACGGAGCATAGACTCTAAAGTCAGTCCACTGAAATCCCAAAACCACGTACGGTCTGGATGTAAAAGGTAAACTCCACCCTGAGTCCTTAAATATTACTCTCTGTAATTAACACCTGATCTTCGATCCTATTCGAGATTAAACTTAACTATAACTATATCTCTATTTAACTTTAGAGACTATTTAACTTTAACTATAACTCTAAGGAAAGTCTGTGATGCAGCAGAGCTTTAGTCTTTTGGTTTGTCCAACCAATTCACCTCGTCATCTGTCTACACCGTCTACAACCTTCTAATACCGACGTCTTGACCATCGCACTCGTCATCTTGTATAGCTGCACTGCATTCTGGGACTTGGAGTCCAGTTTCACAACTGAAGTCTCTTCTTTGTGTGCGTGTGTGTGTGCACCTTGGTGGTACTCTGCTTGGTCGAGTCTGCCAGGTAGCGCTGTGCCGCTTTCAGCATGCGTGCAAACACATTCCTCCCACCTGAGACTACAGCCTCTGGGAAAAACACACACACACACACACACACACACACACACACACACACACACACACACACACACACACCCACACACACACACAC
>JAQQZX010043791.1:0-13762 GCA_030068355.1 Notoglanidium maculatum | reverse complement strand
GGTGGACTGGCGACCTGCCCAGGGTGTACCCCGCCTCTCGCCCGAAGATGCTGGGATTGGCTCCAGCTTCCCCGCGAACCAGACGGATAAAGCGGTGTAGATAATGGACGGATGGATTATTATTATTAGTAGTAGCAGTAGTATTTTACAATTTACATTTTTTCCGAGAATGTTTTAGCATTTGGTGGATCTCTCTTTTGTTTTAATGACAGCATGCACTCAAGCTGGTATGGACTCCACAAATTTGTGTAAATTTGTGACCATCCTGATGATGCTAGATCAGATCAAGTGTTAAACAGAAGGAAAATCAGACTTAAAAAAAAAAAAAAAAAAGGTGTTAACATCACAAAAGGTGACCTAAAAATATGCAAAATATACAGATGCAATCAGCACAGTGTAGTAGAGGACCAAACAAAATTTGAGCCCATTTTACTGTCATTTTTTGGATAAAACCAACCTTAAACTTAGTCTTTATGGCTATATTATAGATATTAATAACTGATTCAGTGGATATAGAAAGTCTACGCTCCCCTGTTACAATTGCAGGTGAGTTAAAAATGACACTAAGACTAATCATGTCGGAACTTTTTTCACTTTCAATATGAAATACATATTAAAAACATATAAAAAAAAACATATAAAAATTAAATGAACAACACAAAAGAAAAAAAAAGTTATAATAACCTGGTTGCATACACACCCCTAACTAATACTCTCTTGAAGCACTTTTTGATTTTATTACACAACTCAGACTCAGTCTTTTTGGGTAAGAGTCTATCAACATGGCACATCTTAACTTATCAGTGTTTGCTCACTCTTTCTTCTAAAAACATTCCAGAGCCATCAAATTTTGAGCTCATTTCCTGTGCACATTCTGCCTCAGGTCACCCCACAGATTTTTAGTTGGATTCAGGTCTGGGCTCTGGCTCGGCCATTCAAAAATGTTTAACTTCTTTTGGTTCCTTTATTTGGATGTGTGGTTTGGGTCATTGTTGTGCTGAAAGGTAAAATTGCTTTTCATCTACACCTTACTAGAAGATACCTGCATGTTTTGCACTAAAAATGACAGGTATTTGTTGCTTTTCATGCTTCCCTCCACCTCGATAAAAGCCCCAGTTCAGGCTGAAGAAAAGCAGCCCTAAAGCATGATGCTACCACCTTAGGTATGGTGTTCTTTTGGTGATGAACGTTTTTTGTGCCAAATATATCTTCTAGAATTATGGAATTTTTATAGTTTTTGGAATTGTTCTCATCAGACCTTGCTACAAGTATCCTAAGGTGATTTAGTCAAACTTGGATGTTGGTTGTGAGAGACGGCTTCTGTATAGCCACCCTACCTCACAGCCAGACATGTGAAGAATACAAGAGTTTGTCACATGCAGAGTACTTGTCAGATGTTCCTGCAGCTCTTTTAATGTAGTCGTAGGTCTCCTGGAAACCTCCCTGGTTATTTCTTGTTTTGGTTTTGTCTTTTTTTTAAATTTTGAATGGATGTCCTGTTCTTAGTGATGTCACTGTGGTGCTCCATTTTCTCCACTTGTTGATGATGGCCTTCACAGTGATCCTTGGTACATCTAATGTCTTGGAAATTGTTTTATACCCCCTGATTATTACCTTTTAACAGGTGAGATACCATACAGGTTTTGTAAGCTCTTAGAGGACCAGAGACCTCTGTAGTGAGTGATGCAACACAAGAGGGATGATTTTTAGCACACAGCAGCCCTGCTCTTTGAGTTTGCTAACACGCTTGTGACTAATGACTTGCCGTTGAAAGATTACATTTTCTAGTAAAGGATAATGACCTGCTCCGGCGGGTTGGTAATCGTTGATGTCTAATTTACAGTATATACTATATTTGTGCAATGTTTTGTGATCACTGTATTTATTCATAGATGCTATGAGTATATGAAACTGTATACATAAAACCAGATTTCGCAGATCCTTTCCTTGTCAATATGAGTACAGCAGATGGGATTTTTTTTCAGTGTTAAACTGATGTCCTTCATGGAGAGTTTGAGGGAATGCTTTACATGAAGCCATCAAGTTTTCTTTAATAATGCATCATCAACAACAACAATAATTACTAACCCAAAATGTACCATAATTACATACATTAGTTTAATTATTACACTTCATAAATGTATGTCTATTATGTCTGCCTGTCCCCTTAGCTATGGATCATCTAGAGAGTGCTGTTTGGTTTACTTTCATTGGATGTCTTTTTATCCAGAAATGTATAATAATTGAATGATTAATATATATTATTTAATATAATTGATATAATAATAAAACTCTATGTAATGACCTAGATAGCTAGTGATGCTATTATACAATGACAAAAGTGGCACCACACAAACTTTGGAAAATATGACTCACACACTTCCATGTTTCAACAAAACACAATAATACACAGACTGATGTGGGTAAACAGTTAATACATGAAAGTGTAAAAGCAGGGTCTGCTGTCTCTCCCTTAGATTGTAGCAACCAATGAAAGCCACCAAACTTTTTTTTTTTAATCATAATTTAAAACAAGGGTGTATTTTCTTATGATTATTTATTACCAGTGCTGTAATCCTTTGTCGGGTTTGTCTGTCCAAAACTGGACAGTTGATTGGAAAAAGACCAGGTAACGCTTTTGCAACCTTCAGCTGTCCCATTTTGGTGAGCCTGTGCCCACTGCAGCCTCAGATTCCTGTTGTTGACAGGTAGGAGTGGAACCTAATGTGGTCTTTTTCTCATATGCTTCAATGTTTGCTTTTCTGCTCCTGCTTGGTGGTTTTCGAGGCTGTTTTATGTGATAATCCCAGGAGTTTTTTGAAATCCATAAACCAGCCAGTTGGCAAATTTCTCAAACTATATGCTCCTTGCCAGAATTACCTTTTAAGACAAATTGTGCTGGTTACCACCTCCTCTTGACTGACCACTCAAAGACAAGTGAATCCATACTTGCCCTGCTGGCCTACTGTGTCAAGTGGGAGTATCAGAGAATATCCTATGGCTTCGAGCAGTCTTGGTCTGTGATTATCTGTTGGATGTGAACAGAGCTGTTATGGGTGACGAATCATCACCGGAATCGCTGCAGCCACATGAGGAGTCCTTGCTTGCAGTCCCTTAATGTGTTTTGCAGTGCTTTAGAGGAGAAATAGAATACAACTGGGTCCAGGCAGGCTCTGAAGCTGCTGAAGAGCTGGGCATACACTCTCCATCCAGGTGTACACCAATCAATGAAAGCTACCACATTTGACACACTGAAAGGCATGAAACAAATCATAAAAAGCAGAAGGGTAGATATGGCAAGCCCAATAGCCCTGAAACGCTTCATTGGCTTGATGTTGTCTAGGCGGTAGAGTACGCGAATGATGTTAATATAGCAAAAGCAACAGATTATCAGTGGTATGATTACGGCCACTATGGAGATCCCTAGACGCTCAGGCAAGAGGATCTTCAGCTGTTCTTCACTGAACTGCAAGTAACAGGTGTTATGGGTGGCTGGATCAAGCCCAACATTCTGTCCATTTGAAAAGTGGTACTGCATGTAGTAAACAATACTGCAGTGGATCATGTTGACCATCCAGATTATGACACTGGTAATCACAGCATATCGAGGATGTCGCTTGAGTTTGTATTTGATGGCATAGACCACTCCCAGATAGCGCTCCACACTAAAAGCCGTTAAGAGTAGGCTGCTATTATAGAAGTTAAGCAAGAAGATGTAAGTTGATAGTGGACACAAGAAGTAGCTGATTCTCCATTCCTCATCAGTTGCCTCTTTAATGTAAATGGGGAGGAAAAAGAGGAACATCAAATCAGAGATATTGAGGCTGAGAAGGAGCATGTCAGTTGGTTTGGCCCCTTGTTTCACCTTTCGAATGAAGGCGTAGAGGGACAGCAGGTTGCCTGGAAGACCTGTGATCAGTACGATGCTGTACACAATCAAAGTCATGTGTCTGAGAGTTGTTGTCCTCATCATCAGGACCTGTGAGGTAAATGATGAACAGTGGAAACAGAGATATCAAAATGCAAGTCAGATATTTTGAGTTTGATAGCTTCAATTCACAACTAAAGGACCTTGAGTAAATGACTCGATTATCTTGAGACTACAATTGCAAATGCACCAGCTGGCACCAAATTCAAATACAAATGTAAAAATTTATTTATTTTTTTGGTTATTGCACAGGTGCTGGTTCAACTGGCTATGTTGATAAACTGGCACAACCTAGCTGATAAAGCAACTAGCATGCCTCGTCACAATATGATCAAATATCAATATTATTGTGAACATTTTAGGAATGATGTTCAGCAATTACCTCCAGTACAGACTACATACCTTCAACACAGTATCTTTATTACAGTATCATTTAGAAATAAACTGCTTATTAAGATCTTATTCTTGTTAACTTATTAAGATAAGTAAGGAGTTCTTACCAAGATATTTGTGCCTTCTCCTGGGTCCTTCATTTGGAAAGCAATTCTGATGTGCTCTTTAAAAAACACGGCAAAACTTTAATCAGCCTGTTCTCTAGAAAATAATACCCACTGTAGTTATTTTGGAAGTGTTCTCTCTGCATCAACCGGCACCTGACTAACAAGCCTATACCTAACATACTGAGCCACCCGCTAAAGTAGTTTACATGTTTTATAAGGCTTTGTTTATCTGTATGATGTGTGAGCTGCTATTGTCTATTTCATGCAAACTTGTTTTGATATGATATGTGGATGTATTTGCCTAACAGGTACAGCTACTGCTGCTTCACCGAACTTCTGTCTGGTAACTTTCACCAGGCATTGACGTCTGCTTGGAAACTGATCGTAAATCACGAACTTCTTTTTCATTTTGTTAAACATTAGTAGTATGTTTCTGCATAACGCAAGCATCCCTTTGAGCTCAATCTCATTTAAGTTCAACCTACTGTGGTCTTTAGCATCTAAAACGATGGTACCCTTACACCTGTTGATGGCAAGGTGACGGGTTTCAGTTTGGATATTTAACAAGTTTGAATACTTTTAAGCTTTTTTAAAATGTTATTATTTTCATGATCCATTTATTTGCACATGATGAACCCCATCTACACATGTTCATATATTACTCATATCACATGATATCACATATATTATTCATAACACCAATTAAACCTTTGACAAAGTAATCACCAAAGGGCATGAAACAAGTCATGAAGACATGTAAAAACATGAGAAAAGTCTGTGATTGGACGTAAGGAATTAAACCATTTATGGCACAATACAGTACAGGAGCAAGACATCCCAATATAACTCTGAGAGTAATGGTTATTTAAAGAGAACAAACTGTTTCATGTCATTAGTAATCAGGTGACTGTGAATGGTCTGGGCTGTCGACTGGAAGCCATCTGGTTCGACTGTGAGCTGAGGATCGTGGGAGTTGTAGTTGGGAGTTGCAAATGCGAAAATGTAAAACATTTTACAACTTTTTTTACTTGTGCAATACATGCTGCATTTACGGATATTTTCAGTCTCTTACTGCATGGCTCAGTATTTACATAAAACACTACACAGTACACATGACTGGAATGACCTGTTAAGACACTCGTGACGAATGACTAGCATTCACAGGGTTTTGCTGTGCAGAATGATGACCTTGTCATGTTATCACCCGCTCGAGTGAATAATTTCCAGGTACAAATAAAACCCTCGCTGCCTGAGGAAACTGGAACAACTATATCTGCAACCAAAAATGAATTCGACAGGATTATACAGAAAAGCAGGATGTGTTACTGTTCTTGTGGAACAAAAAGCAATTTATACAACCATTGAGTCACACCAAAAGATGAACTGTCCTTCTGGTTAAGAAATTGTAAATTATAAAAAGGATTTTTAAAAACTGAAATTAGTTCCTGTAATACTGTAATATTTATACTTATCCTAATTGAAACTTCATGGGCCAAAGAGCCAGACACAGAGCTACAGCCGCTTCAGTACCCTCTTCCTGTTTGAGCAGTAGTTCAACCATCACACCATCAAACACACCAGAGAAAATACCTTTATCTCCTACGTGTTCGGATAATTTGGAATTCCAGCACATTTTGAGTCGGACACACATTGAGGATCTTAAGTCACATCTAAAAGTGTGAAGATTATTCATGGAGGATTTTCCCAACCTCGGAACCTGAGGATATCGGCCAGTGGTTAAATGGAAAGCCAGTGTGTGTGGAGTTTGCATGTTCTCCCCGTGCCTGCACGGGTTTCCTCAGGGTGCTCCAGCTTCCTCCCACAGTCCAAAAACATGCGGATTAGGTTTACTGTACTACTGTAAATTGCTCATCGTTGTGAACATGAGTGTGAAAGGTTTCTCACCACTGTGTTAGCCCTGAGATAGATTGGCAACCTGCCTCTTACCCAAATTAGCTGAGATTGACCAGCAAACAATGGATAAGCGTTATAGAAAATGAATTCATTTTATGCTAAGAATTTCCCACCGGATATCCTGTCCTAGAGGACAAACAGAATGTGGCTTTGTCTTTCCTGCCACTATCTGCTCTGGTCCTTGGGAAATTCCACACTACAGCACATGACTTCCGCCTCTGACGCCATTTCCTAGCAGGGCAGTGGTCCGTCCATCTGGAAATGTCTAAAACCTTGCTGACTAGGTAAGCTTTTAGCAGGTTTTGATCAGGTTTTTGGATAGTTACACAGAGCAAAATGGAATTTTGCCTAATCAATTCAGTTTGCTCTAATGATCTGTACAGATCACAGCAAATAAAATCTTTAAATTGTTTAAATGCACTAATAAAAATAACTAAGCCAACAAAACCACAAATTTATCTAACAGAACAATTAACGATTACTTCCCCACTGATATAAAGGAGCTGACTGAAGAAATGATGACAAGGCTCTGGTTTATTAAAAGGCTTGAGTGACCTTAGATGATCAGAGACTGAGCTTGATGATACTAATAATGAAAGTGAAAATGATTTTCAATGTTGTTTTTTAAATAGTTGGTTAGATTATAAACGTAGAGATATGTCTTTGACTGTAATTGGAAAGAAATCTTTAAATTGAATCCTCTCCATTTTTACTGAAGGGGTTAAACATATTTTACAATGCTGGAATCTTCGTTCTGGTTGAGATACAGAATGTGCAAAAGAGAAACAGGTTCTGAGCTGTATGAACTATAAAGTGTGAAACTGATCTGCTTGCTTTGGAAGTTGAGGCGATGCCTTATAGGTAGCCATCAAGTTTGAGTTTATAAATAATTAGCTTTACATAGAAATTCTGTACGCCTATATATTTTTTTAAGTAATTGAGGCCTCAGGATATGTAAATGTGAAATATTTTGTGAAACTTTTGTCACTAAAAGAGACTCAATATCTCCAAATTTCAGAAGTGTTGAATTAATTGTAAAGTATGAATAGATAATTATCTGAAATGATCACGCAACTTAGAAGTGAGGCAGGGCCTTTAACAGCTGAACTATCAGTGCCACTAATCTGATATATTTTTACAAAAATATACATTATTATTATTATTATTATTATTATTATACTTTATGATAAGTGCTGTAATCTTAGTTTTGTCAGTCCATAGTAGGAGTAAATAAAAAGACAGGAGCTGGATAAGTTAAATATAACACTACACTGTTACATTTTCTAAATAGTGGGTGTTGATTAATTTTCTGTAATGTTATGTCTGGGACAGTAGTACCATATATAATTAATTTTTGAGGTTTATAGCAATGCACTCATTTGGATATGCTATCATGTCCATCTGAACCTAATAATAAACAAATCCAAAAAAAAAGAAAGTGTATTGCTATTTAACAAAGATGTGCATAATGTTATTTCTGTATTGCTGACTACTAGGAAATTTTAGGGCCAATGTTCCAGGCTGTGTACCTTTGACCTGACGTTTTTCAATTTCCTTAAGGAAATTCCACACCACAGCATGTCTGCATCTGACTCAATTTCCAAGACAGTGATCAGTCCACCTACACATGACTCTTGATAACCTTGCTGTCTAGCTATGCTTTTCTCACATTTTCCCCCTTGTGTCTGGGACAGTATTCCATCCATCCATCCATCCATTATCTATACCGCTTTATCCATCTGGGTCGCGGGGAAGCTGGAGCCAATCCCAGCATCTTCGGGCGAGAGGTGGGGTACACCCTGGGCAGGTCGCCAGTCCACCACAGGGCCACACACACACACACACACACACACACACACACACACACACGCGCGGGGAGAACATGCAAACTATCATATATCAATTTGTTTATATCAATGCACCCATTTGGATATCCTATCTTGTCCGTAGTAACACCTCACTGCATGTAATAGTCTAATAATAAATACATTAGTCTCTTGTTATTTAACAAAGATATGGTGATATGGTGCAGCTCTCAGTACGCAAATGTTTGTTTGAAATGTATGGAAGGAAACTCTAGTTTGAGCCCTTTTAAACAGTTATTAAGTGTTTGTGACACCCAGTTATTGTGAAGTTTTCATCCATTTTCTCAAAACCCGTAAACATGACCACAGACACATGGAACCATGCTTACCCTAATAGGCTACACACTTCTGTGTATTTCAGATGCATAAGAACAATAGGATCGATGTGAGAATATTCCAGAACTCACATCAATCCATATTTGTGATCTGTAGCTGAATCTGATCAGAGTTGTTATTGGCAGTTCCCTTGATATTTAATCTTATTTGGAAGAGTTGCAGCCACATGAGGAGCCCTCGAGCCCTGTCTTTAAATGTTTTTTGCAATGATTTAGAGGAGAAAAAGAAAACAAATGGGTCCATGCAGGCGTTGAAGCTGTGGAAGAGCATGGCATACACTCTCCACCCAGGACTGTACCCACCAATGAAACCTTCGACAAAGTACACACCAAAGGGCATGAAACATATCATAAAGACCAGAAGGGTGGATATGGCAAAGCCCGATGGCTCTGAAACGCCTCATGGGCTTGATATTGTCTGTTTGGGACAGTCTGCGAATAATGTTGACATAGCAAAAGCAGCAGATTATCAGTGGTATAAATATGCCCACTATTGACATCCCTAGACGTGCAGGCAGGAGGATCTTAAGCTGTTCTTGGTTGAAGTTCCAGTAGCAGCTGGTTTGGTTTGTTGGATCAATCCCAGCATTGTTTTTGTCTGAATAGTGGTACAGCATGTAGTAAACATTACTGCACTGGACCATGTTGAGCACCCAAATTATGACGCTGGTGATGACAGTATGTCGAGGATGTCGCTTGAGTTTGTATTTGACAGCAAAGACCACTCCCAGATAGCGCTCCACACTAATGACCATTAAGAATAGGGTGCTATTATAGAAGTGAATTGCAAAGATGTAAGTTGATAGTGGACAGAGGAAATAGCTCATTGTCCAGTTCATATCAGCTGCTTCTTTAAGGCGAATGGGAAGGAAAAAGAGGAAAATCAAATCGGAGATGTTGAGGCTGAGGAGGAGCATGTCATTTGGTTTGGCCCCTCGTTTTACCTTTTGGATTAAGATGAAGAAAGATAGCAGGTTGCCTGGAAGACCTGTGATGAGTACGATGCTGTACACAGTCAAGACCAAGTCTCTGAGAGTTGTTGTCCACGTCATCATGACTTGTGAGGTAAATGATGAACAGTGGAAACAGAGAAATCAAAGTGCAAGTCAGATATTTTGAGTTTGATAGCTTCAATTCACAACTAAATGATCTTGAATAAACGGCACGGTCATGAGAAAATGATTGAAAATGCACCACCTGGCCCCGGGAATCAGAATTTTATTTTTGTACAGTGTGGTTTATGTTGGTTAGTGCATGTATGGTAATCTGTTTTAGCATGTTGGTTAACTTTACTTATAAAGCAGATGCAACTGCCATGATTTTGCTTGTTTGTGAGCAGAATGATCTACTCTGCTTTTTTTAACAAGTCATTTACCTTCAACTAACCTTGCAAACATTAAAGACCAAAAAGACAAACAGACAATTATTCCAAGCATCTCAATATTATCAAACAATAATATTATTGCGAACATTTTAGAAATTCTTCTACAAATTTCATTTTTAGTAATGTTTAGGATTAAGTATCATCCATTATGACCAGTGTCTTTCACTACATTCATTCAACACAGCATCTAGTATATTAGTTTCATTTAAAAGTAGGAAGCTGTATTTTCAAAGTGTATGTAAACTGGTTATTATTAATGGATTTCTTACCTGAACTCACGTTTCCTCTCCTTTGTCCTATGTTAGGAACACTGCTCAGGTGCGCTCTTATGGCAAAAGATTTTTTACTCTGCTAATGTTCTGGAAAATAGTACTCGCTATTTCATTGCAAAACAAATATCAATTCCTAACAGTCGGGGGCAAAAATAAAGCCGTTGCCTGTTCTTCAACAAGCGCCCGACTACAAGCTATTGTCCAGTATAAAAGTTGCTTGCGTGTTACATTTATCTACATATATATATATTCGTTTTGCATGTGGATATATTTGCTTAGCAGAAACAGCTCCCGTTACTTTGCTGAACCTCCCTCTGGATAGCTCTCATCAGATGTAGAGATATAGCGAAGAACTTCCACTGAAAATTGATGGCTTATCATAAATTTCCTTGTAAAGGTGGTATTAATGTATACATGCAATGTATACAATCTCTACTGACTTCACCCTATAATGGCTTTTAAAAGCCTCAAACCTTTGACACCCCTATACCTATTGATGGGAAGGTGATCGGCTTGGCATACAAAGATTCTAGACAGTTTTGCGCATCTAAATTTGTGGCAACAGTTTGAAGAAGGCCAACATATGGGTGTGAAGTTTGGGTGTTCACATATTTTTGGCCATAAAGTGTATTTGTTAAATGAAACTTAAAGGTAAGACAGATACACACATATATATATATATATATATATATATACACATTGTGAAAAATCTAAAATATTTAAACGTTTTAACAAACTTTGTTCTTTTTTTATGTTTACCTGTCCATGGCCCAACAAAGAGTGATGCCTGAATTAATGCAGTAATGCAATAACTATGCATGTGGACATTCCTCTATTTCTTCTGTAACTCTCTCACGAGTCAAGAATAAAAATATAATTTCTCACAACACCTATAGACGACAAGGCTTCACCTTGCCCAAGCAACTAGTAAAATTTTGTGACTAGTTCAAGATATGGCAGCTGCTAGTGCAACTTTGTTATGAAATACAACATTGCATTTGCATATTGTGGAGATGCAGGTTCATGTTATTTTGTTATTGCGTCATTGCTATCGCTGCGGATCCAGAGACTATCCCGAGAACACTGGGCGTGACGCGGGAATATTACTTATGTATTGTATTGTATTGTATTGTATTGTATTGTATTCAATTTGGATTAGCGCTGCACTGTCTTGTCTTTTGACGTCTGCACGGTTTGCACGTTTGCACACATGCACTTTATGTTGTCTTCTGTTGCATACGTGCACATTTGTACTTCTACGTTGTCTTATATGTAGCACCATGGTCCTGGAGAAACGTCTCGTTTCACTATGTATCATCTGCATATGGTTGAATTTACAATAAAATCAACTTGAACTTGAACTTGTATTGTCTGGTGTCTATTGCAGGACACACTTTCACACATTCATTCAAACTTGGGGACAATTTAGAATAGCCAATTTACCTGCTGTCATGGATTTGTGAGGTCGAACTAGAACCCGAAGGAAATACAGACTGTAACCCTATGTTAAGATCAAATCCAGGATCCTGGAGCTGTGAAGAGGCAATGCTACCCATTACTCCACCATACTGAAATTTGACTGGGATTGAAGAAGTTATTGAACGTGTGGACTACAATTTCATGATGACATGTCACTCGTTTTGGTGTGGTTATAACAGATGGTTAGATTGTTCAACTGAAAATCTGAAGGCAGCTCCTTTACACTGTTATTCCTTTACTTGGTTAGCAATTCTTTTTTTTTTTTTTTTTGTCCATTGTTTCATCTTCTAATCTTTCTCAGCATCAACTCTGTGTTATATTTCATCATGTCTTTCACCAGCTCGATCCTAGCAGACGAAACAAAGGCACTTCCCTCTGAAAACAATATTTATATATTTATGTTTAATTTAGCCACACTGTAAAAGTTCATTAGCTAACTAAAAGCATTCATTTAAAAAAGGGCATTTATTAGATACATTCATTTATTTTTTCCTTTGAAAGTGAAACTTGCTTAATATAAAACAGCTTCTAAAAAGCTTAATACTTTATTTCAAATTATTTATGTAGGAAAGGATGAACCACAGTCCTCTACTGGAAACTTATTAGCCTGAGAGCTAAGCTGTTTATAACAGGTGTGTCAGTTCATGTTGACCAAACTGGAAAATCAGGAAGTGAACAGACGCTCAAACGCAGATCTACACCCTACATAAGTGTACTACATAGGGCATAGCAAAATAGCCTTCCACACCCTATGGAGTGCACTATACATCCGACAGAGGGCTAGTAGTTACTCAGCCCAGTGCAAACGGTGGCGGTTCTTTAGACAGATGTAACTGAAACATGACGGCTAATCAAAGAAAGCAGAGTGAGTACACGAGCGTTTTTCTTAACAATGGTTGAAATAATATTATAGTTTTAATATTAGTGAGAATTGTTGCTTTGTGAATATTTACACGGTATTTTGTATGTAACCTGGAATGAAAGCATGGTTCCTGGATGCACTGAAGCTAACCTGTATGCTTGTTTTTTTTATTTATTTGTTTTAGCTCGTCCAGACTGAGATGAATAAATTGCTGTCTCCATTTGTGGTCATAATTTTGGCAGGTAGAATTTTTTTTTTTTTCCCGACTTATTTACATAAAATTAAAAACACAGGTATTGTGTAGCGCGTGAAAGATGATGGTAATCATAACAGGGCTGCATAATATAATATAATACCAATCAATAATTGTTATATTAAGCCAATAAGAAAATATTCCAGACAGTAGTTACTTCGTGTATGGTAAATACAGTCATCAAAAACAAAAAAGTCTTGCATGCAAAAGTTTGCACCCCCCAGGGTCACCCTCCACTTGCATGCATAGAGAGAAGAGTCACATAAGTATCCCAAAAAGTGTTCACTTTTAATCTCTGATAAATATTGTTTTATACTCTTAATTTTATGCAGCATCCAGAGGAGTGTAAACACTCAGATCATATTCGGAGGAGATCTGGGCCACATATGGCCACGTTCTTTTAGCATTGTGTACGCAAACGTGTCCTGGGCCATCCTACTCATCTTAACATCTACCTGCATAGGTACTCATTTGCGCACCAATTAAAAATGCTACACCAGTTAAATATGAAAGTGCAATTTTGTCTTCTTTTTCTTTTAATCTCCGGCAGACTAGGCACAGGACGTGCAATGCTGCCTCCAACCAGTTAAAAGCAGCAACACATTTGGTCTGTGCGCACGGAAATGATGTAGGTGTTTATTTTCATATAAAGCAGGGAAGTGAGGTCAGATCACAAGTGGTTACACGAGATGCATATGGAGACGCACCCTAATGCCTGGTGTGAAGTGATGTACATAGAGATGGCCACTTGTGATTGCATCACCCAGGACGCATGTTAATGCAAGGTGTAAACAGACCTGAGTGGTTTGATGAGGATAAAAATTATGTAAACTATATGCGCTG
This sequence comes from Notoglanidium maculatum, assembly GCA_030068355.1. Taxonomy (NCBI): domain Eukaryota; kingdom Metazoa; phylum Chordata; class Actinopteri; order Siluriformes; family Auchenoglanididae; genus Notoglanidium; species Notoglanidium maculatum. Next base: position 127 of record JAQQZX010043791.1, on the reverse strand, counting down.
GGCTTCTCACTCAATCTGAACCATGTTTCGAAAAGGATGAGTCAGCTAGCGGCGGCACAGTGGTGCGGTGGTTAGCACTGTCGCCTCACAACAAGAAGGTCCTGGGTTCGATCCCCGGGTCACCCAG